>KL276241.1:104432-129836 GCA_000699545.1 Podiceps cristatus
CTTGTTAATCTTAATTTCATCTGAAATGTGAGAAAAGATATTAAGACACTGAGATGATGGAGAGGGTCCAAAGAAGGGCAACGATGCTGGTGAAGTGTCTTGAGAGCAAGTCTTATGAGGAGCGGCTGAGGGACTTGGGGTCATTCAGCCTGGAGAAAAGGAGGCTGAGGGGAGACCTTATCGCTCTCTACAACTCCCTGAAAGGAGGTTGTAGAGAGGTGGATGTGGGTCTCTTCTCCCAAGTAACAGGCGAGAGGACAAGAGGAAATGGCCTCAAGTTATGCCAGGGGAGGTTTAGATTGGACATTAGAGAACAGTTATTTATTGAAAGGGTTGTCAGGCACTGGAACAGGCTGCCCAGGGAGGGGGTCGAGTTGCCATCTCTGGAGGGATTTAAAAGATGGGTAGATAAGGTGCTTGGGGACATGGTTTAGTGGTGGTTAGTCACAGTTGGACTCGATGATCTTAAAGGTCCTTTCCAACCAAGGGATTCTATGATTCTATGAAAATAAGGGTAAACATCTTCAAGGCAGAACTGCATACAAAGGAGGTTTCCTAACTTGAAAAAATATAGTTTGATCTTTCTTTCACATTGTCACTTATTCTATACATTTCAGACCAGAAGTATCAAGTGTTTGGATCTCAGTTTTAACTATCAGACCAGTTTGCATTGGCTTTTACAAAATATGAGCAAGCTGTCTTATGGCTCCACGTAGGAAAGGGTTTTTACTGAGATCACACCATCGCCTGGTGTCTGTTCTAGCAGAGTTTTAGTAACTTAAAAGATGAAAAGAAGCTAAAATCACAACTACAAAATATTGAAGCCATTCCTTAAAAAGAGAGGTCTGTCTCAGATTATAAGAAAGTCTCTCTGTGATTTTCCACAAACTCCTACAGAGAGGCTTAAAATAGTGAATCGGGCAGTAGTCAACAAGGACACCCTGGACCAGACCTAATGTACATCCATGCAAACCATTTCTTAATATGTAAGCCAGCATCAGATGCTTTAGAGAAAATTCATGCAGCTGGGGGATAATCTGCCTGCCAGGACCATTTCATCCTAAATCTTTTTACTTAAACACTTAAACCCTGAAGAATGAGGTCTGATAATATTTCCAAGTCTCCAGTTTTGTTAACTTTAGAGTTACAGTTCTCTCTGCACTTGCTATCAACATAAAATATCCAATACTTACCTGAACCTTGCTAAATCCTTAGCTTCAAAGAGGCTTGGTTTCAACAGTCTATCTAGACTTCATCCATAAAGTAAGGAGAAAGAAAAAACTTGGCAGATGCCTAAGATATCAGAACCAGCTCTGGGAGAATATACACTTGGAAAGATAAAGAAGCAGCATAACTTCAGAAGGTCAGAGAGCAAATGTCTGAAACAGTTGAAGAAAAGCCATCTCTTACCCTAGAGGTTTAAGATAACTGGCAGAAGAATAAAATAATTTTGAAGCATACCTGCTTCCGCCATGCAAAAGCAGGTTTTCATTGGTGAATATGTTAACCCGAAGCTGTTTAATATCAGTTTTGCAACATATGTTGGCTACGTTTGCACACAGGAACTCCAGGAAATGGTTGAGGTGGATGCAAAGAGTCATGAATGTAGGTACTCGGAAATACTTTATAAAGCACTGTAGCTTTCCTGCAGGCAGTGGATCTCTGCCAGTTGCACAAGATGAAGATCTGGCCTACTCATTAAAGGTTTCAGATCTTTGGGAAAAGAGGTAGGCATGTGTTCAGAGCTGGGCTCCCTGACCTAAAAACCCAAGGAGAAAGTGGCAGAATGGAGAAGCACATCTGAAAATCCCCCGATAACTATAGGTCATAGCCCAGAAATGCACTGAAAATCACATATAGATCTTTCAAAGAAGAAATTGCTCATATTTCTAGAGGATATACTGGAAAAGGGATCTTAATTTTGCACGTCTTTTTAGAAAGCAAAGATCATTGCTAATGAGATATGGGAGCCCTGCTTCTGCTTAAGATGTGAAATCAATCCTGAATGTCTGGTAAAGCAGAAGCTGGTCTAAGGGAGTTAAAACTCATTATCAGGACATTATATTTTTAGATTACAATACATACAATCATTCATTTCTCATTCTACACAGATGTTTCTGTGCAAAAATGGGGAATAAGACCAAAAGAGACCACTCCAAACCAGGGCAACGCCCCAGCTAGTGCTGTCCTAGTATCAGTGCTTTGGGGAAAGAGGAAACAAGGCACATATAGGTCAAGTATCTCCATGACGGACCCTCCCAAAGTGCAGTCATCCAGGGATTTACCAAGCTGGAAGAACATTGCATTTAATAACTGTTCATGGACTCTTCCTCCTTGAAAATTACTTTTTGAACTCGTTTATAATTTTGGCCTCCACATCATCCCTAGCAATGATTTCCACAATTCCACTGGGTGAAAAATTAGTGCTTTGTTGTAATTTATTTTAAAACCTGATAGTTTGACTGGATGCCCTTGACTTTTTGGGTTGTATTCACCTTCTGCACACTGCGCAGGATTTTATGTGTCTTCACTGCACTCTTTTCAGCCACTTCACTTCTAAGCTGAAGAGGCTCAGCCTATGCACGAAAATTGTTCCATTCTTCTCTGTCCTTTTTTGCCTTTCTTGGTGCCAGTTCTCCTGTATCTTTCTAAATATAAGGATGACTAGGACTACACTTCATATCCAAAACAGGAGAAGGAACCAGCATTGTGTATATTCTCACTTTTTCCCAGAAAAGTGTGTTTTAAAACAAAATAATACAAGATTTGCCAAGATCTCTGTAAAGTCTCGTTGATTTTATTGTTTCTTCTCATGAGCTCTCCGCACTAAACCAGTTTTGCAGGGCTATATCATTAGATCCTATAGACTTGGCTCTTTTTCCAATAAACTTCAAAGCAAAACCTTCACTTACTTTAGCAGGCCCTTTTACGTTTGCACTTGAGTTGTGTAATTGTTAATCCAAAACATCCTGCCTCAACGATGCCAAGCACTTCAAAATGAAAATACACCAAAGCTTGGAAAAGTTATACAAGTCACCCCAAGAATAGTTAGTCTGACATTTTCTGCCTGATATTGTTGTTTAGTTGGTGGGTCTCTGGATAACCCTTTGCTCAGGTAGGTGTGCATGCTCTCATCTCAGACACTGTAGCAGGCATCAGAGCTGACTGAAACACAAGCTAAATCTCACAGGAAATCATCTTTCTGGAGCAGGATTAACCACGAAATATATTGCACAGAGGCACAGATTTCACAGCATTTCTTCCACTTTGTTCACCACAACTGAAGATCACACTGGCTCTCAGTTGGTTCATTCATAGCCCATCTCATTTCTCCTCGTATTGATTCTTTGGGTTTCAGGGTGTAAAGTTTCAAGCTGTGTATGCGACCCACAACCTTGCTGCCTCATGCTGGTCCACCTACCCTTCCTCCCTGCCTGGATCCTGCTGGGAGTCACACAGGCTGTTCTGGGCAGGCAACTATTTTGCAGTTGTGTCAGAAGGCACAGAGGAAGGACCCAGCCATCTGCACAGAAGACGGTCCCAAACATGGGACTCAAAATGTCCTTTGACAGAGACCTTACAGCTGGTGTAGAGTGGTAAAGATGATTCACACAACCAAAGGTTTGAAGTACCAACTGTTTTCACATGGTAGAAAGGACGGACTACGTTTGTCCTGGTTCCATTTATGTGCCCAGTCGCAAGGACTGTAGGGTGAATCCTGGGAGATACTTAGAAGAACCTGACTATCCAGAATAATAATTAGGAATTAATGACTGGATATTTACCAACACATAGAGTTGCCATGTTCAAGACAGTTGGCAACTGGCAACCTTTAATTCATGCAGGATCAGACCTGTTTAATCCATTAATCCTCACAACATGTTGAAGCAACTGGGTTTTATTGTCCTTGTTTTGCGGAAGGGAAGAGCTCAGGTGGCAAAGTTTGGTGAGTCTTCTTTCGCAATAGAGAAGATTTCTCCTTTAGCTCTTCTTAGGGATGCCAGAGATCCACCTTTTCTAAAATAAAGGGCTTGACTGGAAGTCAGATGATAGAAGGGCTGCCTTTGGATCAGTCTGGGTTCAGGAAAGGGGGATTTAGACTGCAGGCTGCCCTGGGATGCCTCTTGCTGCACCTCGCACATGACAGTCAGTTCTCATGCTCACACCCTTATTTCATGTCTTTCAGACAGATTCAAGTCTCTCCAAACAATTCTTGGATTAAAAGTGCAGGCTCATGCTTATACGGTGCTGGACACCTCCTGTTCCTGCTGTGGAAGGAATGAAGCATGCTCAGCTCAATAAACTGCATAACAACTTAGCATTATCCAAAAATAGGCCAGGGGAGATGAGAACCAGCATTTCCTGAAGCTAAACTGCATGTGTGTGCTACAGAACACCTTTCTTTGTAACATCCAGGGCTGTAGGGGCTTTCTTTTTAAAAGAAAACTTGTATTTTCAGAAAATGATAGATCAATACAAAGCATTAAACATGGTTCATGGTAACAAGAAACCAATGGAATTTTATGACCAATCAATCCACTTAACTCTGCCAAAGCAATAAACCACCAGTGGGCTTATAAATTTTTTGAGCTGAGTTTGCAGTTCTAAAATGTCATCCAAAATCAATTGCTCCCCAATTAGACCATTAATTGTCAACAACTTAGTTAAATAATAAGCCAGCGGTTCACATCAGTTTGGGAACAGAGTCCGGCCTGAGCTGTTTGCCTGCCTACTTGAGCTGAATTCATGTCTGTTATCATTAACATGAGTGAGGGTAGGAAAGAAAAAACTACGCTAGAAATGAAATCAAGTTCTCTTCCCACCACCTGAAGCACATAAATCTTCAAAGTCAATGGTGCTACAGAATAGGTCTGATTGATTGACTTCAGTGGGGGCTGGGGATGTTCAAAGAATCTGGGGTCAAGCCCCATGTACCTCTGACCTTTCTGGGGAGGTGTGAATTATTGTAGCCTCCACCAAATCTGCTGCTCAGTGCCTATCTAACGTTGTTAGTATCTGTCCGCAGCAGAGGAGCTGTGCTCTTAAGAGGACCCGAAAGGATGTGAAACTCAGCTCTCACCCTTGGCCTTTAGAGTCAGTGGTCACCAGGCATCAGTGTGGAGCTGGCTCCTACCTGAGGTCAGCTCTATCCTTTCTCTGCATGGGACAGACTTAGAGATGCTGAACGAAAGGGGGGAGCAGAGACTCGTGAAATATGGCCCAGCAGAAGAGGAAGAGAGCATCTGGGGGACACCAATCCTGGGATAGTGAGCCACCACCAAGCATGGCTCACACCAGAGAGTGACTAGGGTCCTGGGCACCTCTCTGATGTGCTAATCCCAATGCTACATCATTTTGGTACATCTTGGCATGTACTTGGCATCCCAGTGTAGCTGTGGTGGTGGTGGTGGTGCATTGCTCATTGCCAGTGAGGATGGACACTGCAATAGCCTGATGTCAACTAGCTTCACCTTGTTTCTTCCAATGGGACTAATAGGAGTCAGGGTCTTAGCAGAGGGCAAATTTAAAAATTAAAACATATAAATAAATACAACCAGCAAGCCTGGCAGAACTTACTCTATTCTCACACCAATTTTATGCTGTTGACTCTCCGGGGATGTCAGTGACGTATTTCCTGGGTTTGCCACAACATCAGCAATGACATCATGAGTTTTGCACTCACAGTGTCTTGCATTAGCCAGCACTGTTGCTCAGGACAGAGGCCATGGTCCTGCCTCCTTTGTGATTTGCACTCCTGTAGCTGAGCACAAAGCAGTGGATTGTCTGGCTGTTATTTTCAGATACACAAAACACCCAGTTATGCAGTAGTAGTACACTTTGGCAGCAAGAAATTAGGCTGGAAACAGAAACATAGAAATCAAGAAAACTTATTTAATGCCATTCTTGACTACACTCTTCCTAAGCTAGTTCATTTTGGCTCCTGGTAGCATTTCCACCAGTGTCCAAGCAGATAAATCTACAACGCTGGAGGTACCCTTTTGGTAGACACATTCAAGAGCATCATGATCAGCCACTGTGTTAAAAAAGGTCCATAGGAAGAGATGAATTTGATAGCTAAAACACAGTGTCATGTGAGTACTTTTATCTTTTCTTGAGCACCTTTATGTATTTTTCAAGCCAAGATGAACTAAGTCAATGGCACAGCATAGCTACCTTCATCCAGAGATCAGCAGATAATCCCAAAAACCTTTTTCCTTGCCCTTGCCACCATGCTACATGTGTAAACAAGTGAGCATAAACCCATCACATTAACATTATTCAAAGCCCAGCCCTAGCCTTGCACTGCTCCTTCCTCTGAAGCACATCCTGTCCTCCTGCGTGCAGTTATTTATATTTCTTCATGCTGTCCTTTCCGGCAGGCTGTTCTACTTAATACCCCCCAAGAGGAGAATTCCCAGCAGGACCTCTCTGCAGCAGCACTGGTTTTAACCTGCCATTATAATGATCATAATTTAGTGCCATTGTATTTCTCCCCCTGCCTCAATGTTAAACATTAACCTTGGGCCCACTATTGACTGCTGAAGGCATCTGCTGCAATCATATGGAAAATGTTGGGCATTATTTGGCTCTTCAGGAGATGAATGCATACAGAAGTCCACGCTGAGTTGTTTCAGGGAAGAGCAAAAAATGTCTGTGCAGAGCCAGTTTTAAAATCAGCCTTTAAATTGAACTTTCATAACTTCTGCTTCCAAAGGCTGGTTCAGTAAAGCACTAAATCTTTTCCACAGCCCTAGGATTCAGAAGGCACAGAGATTTCCTTGATGATCAACCTTGTTAGCTCCCAGGAACTATTCTTTAGGAGCCCTCATTGTGTGGCAAGAAGAAAAAAGAAATGAGTTCTTGGAAGTAAAGACGCTCCTTCTGTTCAGGTTTGAATAAAGAAAGGGTCACTGCCCCTGAAGGCTTGCCTCTCTCTTTTCCTTTTCTTAGACCACATAAATAGAAGAGTAACACCAGCCCATAAGCTGAATACAGCAGGTTCTGATCAGTACACCAAAGGTTTTGCAACACATGAAACTCATATGTGCTGTCACATGCACAGTGTGTCATGTGCACGTTAATCCTATGCAGGATTGAATGTGCAGATTCTTGTGTTTCTGTGGTGTGTATCTCCTGTTGCATAATCCCCAAACAACACTGCCCGTGGAATGAAAATCTGAGAATGTTTTGAACTTTTTTTCAACCTGTAAATAAAAGGCTAGTGGCAGGATGAGTAGATACCGATAGGAGAAGTACTAAGAAGTGGGAATCCTAAAAACCATCTCTTTTTCCTTTGTCTTCAAAGGCCCTGACAGGTCTCCCTCTCCCTTATTTCTTCTCACCCAAACTTAGCAAAATCCCTCCTACCAGGTCATCCATGACTTTCAGTCTTCTTTTACTTTTTCAGTTTTAAAACACCTACCACGCATAAAAGCAAGATAAATCTAGTTGACCCATCCTCCTCTGCTCCCTCATACAGCTAGCAGTAGCAGACTGGAAGCACCCCACAAGAAGGTCCTTCATGGGAGTGCATGTGGGGATACCTGTCCCTATTAATTGCACTTGGGGGTACCTAAAAATCCAGTGACGGTCCTGGCTGCAGACACAAGACAGACCCAAACAGTTTACAGTCAAAGCAGACAAAACCTTATTGTTCCCCGATGTAATATGGGATGCTAATTATTCTACTTTTCCAACAAAGAGCAATATGGTTTTGCATTTACTCAAAGCTGTGACAGAGCTACTGGATAAGCTCAGGTGCCCTCAGTTCCCATCCAGACCCACCTCAGGCAAACGTTTCTCAGGGATGGCATTGCACCAACAGCCTTACTACACCCAGACCTGTGCACGTCGAGATGCGCAGCTGCGTTGCCTCCCTCTCTGAGCCACCCACTCTCTTACAGACACATACAAAGTTGGTTGGACAATATTTGCTCCTCAGCAAAACCAACTGTCTGTTTCTTATCACTGCTTTGATCTCTAGTTATGTACAGTTTGATTATTTTTTATTCCAATGTCTTTCCTGGTAAGTGTTGGGGCTGATCGCTGTATATAAGCCCAGGTCCACCCTCCTCTCTTCTTTGAGGACAGAGATTATATCTGCACCCCAAAGCTGTCTGCTTTCCTTTGTACCCTCCAGTGAATATATTCAGTTTAACCATGTTCTCCCTTGTCCGTTCTTTTCCTCTTCTATCTTGTGTCTTGCCACCTTTATATTACAGTGAAGCGCGCTTTTTTGGTGGAGAAAACTGAAGCAAAAAGGAATTAAATATGTCAGCCTTCTCTGGGTCATCTGTACCTCTCCTGTTCTTCATTAGGTAATGGGCTTCTGCCCGCTGCTGTCTTTTTCTTACTTTACTGTATTTATAGCACCTTTCTCCTTGTTTCCTAACACTTCTCAGTGGTTGTAATTCATTTAGCACAGCAACCTTTCTGCCCTACATGCTTATTTTATTCCTTGATCTCATCCTCAGTAATGTGACCTCATTCTCCTTTCTTAAATGATTCTTCTGGGACTCTCCTATCCTTATGCTACCCTCCGGCTATCTGCAGTGGGTAGAGGTAGATGTTCTACCACGAGTTGTGTAGCCTGGCTCAAGTGCTTACTGCCCGCGAGGGGAGCTGCAGCTCCTTGCCTCTGGCCATGCTGAGCAAACCTGCCAAGATCCGGGACCTCATTCGAATGGAAAGTCTTTCTCAACCACACAGCACCTAAATTACTCCCAGTCCTTCCAGCACGCACAGACAGGGAGTATGCCCATTATCTGGTCCATACAGGGGGTATGCCAGATGAAATTCTCTTATCTGCATCCCACGTTGCTGGCATGCTGCGACAGCAATGGGTGGGAAATGGTGGGCCTCAATGCCATGCCCCATTTCATAGAATCATAGAATCACAGAATGTTTTGGGTTGGAAGGGACCCCCAGAGCCCATCTAGTCCAACCCCCTGCAGTGAGCAGGGACACCATTACCCAGATCAGGTTGCTCAGAGCCCCGTCCAACCTGGGCTTGGATGTTTCCAGTGATGGGGCCCCCACCACCTCTCTGGGCAACCCGTTCCAGTGTTTCACCACCCTCATTGTGAAGAATTTCTTCCTTACATCTAATCTAAACCTACCCTGTTTCAGCTTAAAACCATCACCCCTTGTCCTATCACCACTGTCCCTACTGAAAAGATTCTCCCCCTCTTTCCTATAGGCCCCCTTTAAGTACTGGTTTCCACCAGCAAAGTACAAGAGAGCATCCAGGGAGAGGGGAACAGGGCACTACAGAACTGTCCTTGCCCCCTATTAGTGAAGGAAAGCCACAGCAATCTGGCCCCAGTTTTCAAGTCTGCTCGAGACATTAGCATCAACTGAGATTTATTTGCTCTTCTTCTGCAGCAGAGACAGCATTTGCCTGTGCAGATCCACTGTGACAAGGTTAAAAGGATGCACATCGGCCTTGCTCTGCTCCTCCTTCCTGCTGCACACAGGAACTGACACTTCCCAAAACCACCTCTGGAACGTCAGCAGTGAATTAACATGAGCTGGCAAAAGTAAAGCTGTTAAAAGTGTTTATATCTTTAAAACATATATCTCCTCTGGCAAAAACATCTGACATAAAAAGCAAAAGCAATCACTGCCCCACAGTAAGGATAACTCAAAAGGAAGTACTGGGAGATGTGTCCCTGTGCGTGTTGCAGGAGGAGGACGTCTGAACAAGAGAGGTTCACCCATGTTTGACTTCCCAAAGACACGAGGGAGTTGCAACCTTACATGTTCCCTCCATGATGCTCCTGCACCGAAGTCCCTGCAGCGCTTTGCCGCACCCAGCAGCAGGCTGAGCAGCCTCCTGAGTGGCAGTGGGCCCCAGCCCCACTTCATGTACCCTCACCAGAGGTGGCCCTAGAAACCACCGCTAAGGGAGCAATGAAAAAAAAAAAAAAAAGGAAAATGGATGGAGACACAGAGCTGATCATAGCCCCAGTCGAGGTAGGACACCAAAGACCGCCGATCCCAACCCTCGAGGTAGGACAGCAAAGACTTCCTCTGTCCAGTTTGGGCTTGGAGAAAACAAGAATGATTGTGCTGTGTTTTGACTTGGTCTCACCAGGTAGCTTTCATCCTTAGCTCAAGATGTCATATAATTTGCAAAATGCTTGCAATTGCATTGATGCATGCTGGCTCCACTGGCCAAGCATGGGTTTGGGAAGTACCTTAATCCCAGCACATACCTTCCTCAAAATCCTTCCTTCCTGAGACCGCAAGGACTTGGCACTCAGAAGCCCTGGAAGGGGAAAGCTCTTGTGATTTCTGAACCAGCAGCCCCAGGGTGTTTTATTTCAGTGCACCTGGAGGTAGACAGCTCCAGAGACTGTCACCTCCTTCTTTAGAGACAGCAGTTAATGAAGGGCAGAGAACAGAAATCAACAACCATTACACGTCCCTGTTGCAAAATTCCTAGATTAAAACCTGATTTTAGAATATTTTAAAGATGCATTTTGAACATCTATAACACACTCTTACTCACATACATGTCTGACTACTGTGGTGTGGCAAAACATCAGTTACAACACCACAGAAGCACTCTCCTGCTGACATGTCCCTAAACAGTCTCAAACCTCTCCTTATCCAAGAAAGGTTGTTTGGTTGGTTTTCTTATGCCTTAATTCTTTAAATTCAGGTAAGCTCCAGGAAGTTTCCCAAAGTCAGCCTAGAGCCTGGGTAGGAGATCATCAGGGCTGGTTTATTTTTCATCCCACAGCCGATCCAGACCCTTGTCGCTACCTATCTCACCCCATGTGACCTCGGGTGAACCAGCCTGGCCCCACCAGCTACCGCATCAGGTTGTGTGAATGCAATCTAAATTCAGCAAGCAGCCCTAATTAATACTCTTTAAGTTTATTTGACTCACCAAAGATACGTGTCAACCTAAGTAGTAAATCTCATCGTTGCATAGGAACTACAGGGATCAGTTCATTTCCAAAAGTGTCCTGGATAGAGCCCAAGATATCTAATACTGTGGGGAAAACACATATTGAGTGTCAAATTAAAGCAACAGCAGTTCTGCGACAAATGGCAACTTCCTCCTGGAAGAGTCAAAGATGGCTGTAACTGCTGATGCTTTTAAATGTACTTTTGGAGTATTAATAGAGCTGGTTTAAAATAGTTCCTTTCACTCTGGTTCCTGCTTTCACTCATACCCAACTGCTAAACATACTGTGGCTGTTCCTGCTAATGGGCTCTCTGACGAATCACAGCCATGCATAGATTTCCTTTCAGTATTTCCAATTTACTCTTTAAAGGGAGACAAATGTGTCTTATTTGCTGACCGCTTAATGAGTCTTAAAGAATTTCCAGGCATGCAATGGGATAGTGCTTATCAGAGCTTCTTGCAAATTGTCTTATTTGCTTAATTCTGTGCCCATAGGATATTCACTGGCACCTAGATGCTGCACTGGCTGGTGCAAGACTAACAGGTAAATCAGTATATTAGGTAAAAAAATAGAAACTTCAGTGGGGGTATTCCCATTTACATTTGACAAGAGTCGGAAACCAACATATCAAACTGACAAGATGTACATGCAAACAGGTGCTTTACGCATGTAGCTGTAGGATAGCTCTTGCTGTCTGGGCTCCAGTTGTAAGTCTCCTTTAGAGATACATCAAGGATCTGATCCTGGCAACTTCAGATCTGTTTAATTTCATGCATTTTAGGTTTACTATAGATTATACAGAGGGAGTCCTTGTTTTGGTGGCCATGCAAAGGAAAGGTACCTCTTTGTGGATTTGTACATGCATTTTGGAGTTGGCTTTTTTATTGTTTGGGGGTTTTTTAGGGTGATGACTCCATCAGGAAACACTTCCAGGTGCAGTCTTCCTGACATAAATATTTATACTATCACCTGCCTTTCCACCTGCTCTCAGGCACTAGGGCAGAGATGGGAAGCATGGATTAAGGGCTGGGGACCAGAGGAAGTGCAGCACAGAAAGAAGCTGAGAGGGAAGTCCAGGGCGAGGGTACCTGGGGATGAAAATGGCTGGAGGAGATGAGGGAGGGCAAGGGATGAAGTCACTGGCAGGGCTAGGGGACTTGTGAAAATATAACATAGAGAATATAATTTTGGCTAGGACGTGAGCAGGTTTTCACTGGCAAATCTATTGGTGTCCATCGCTCTTCCTTCATGAAAGGGTTTGTGGGGTGCTGGGTCTCATGCAAGCTGCAAGTATGTGGCTACAGACACTGCAAAGCGCCTTTGGCAACAAAGAGCCAGATGCGGTGAGTTTGATCAGAGTCGGGTGGAGTTTGGGGGAATAAAACACCCCAAAATAGGTGGTCATTGGAATAGAAACAAAAAGAGAAATTGTACATTGACCCTGAACTCATCTGACCGAAAAAGAGAATAAATCCCTCATTTTTCCAGCATAAAAACCTATGCAATTTACTAGAGACTAAGAGGCCTTAGATCTTACTGCTTTGTCTTTCTTACTGCTAGTAGGGCATTCAGCCCTAAGAAAACCATTAAGAATATGTTTTCCCAGGGTATTCCAGGCTTTTTACTATTCAATAGTAAGGAAAAAAAAAAAAAAAAAAAAAGAACTAATATTATTCTGTTGGTTTAACAAACTGAGAGAGGACTTAAGGATTTTCCTCTCCCAGAAAAGTTTTACATTGCAGGTCTCAACTGTACCAAAATTAGCCACATTTACTGCAGAAGAACCCCATTAGTGTTCAGCATGTATTTGAAATATACAGGCACACCAGACGAAACCCAGCAGTATGAAATTAGTGCGCCAAGTGAAAAAGGCAAGGATCGGCTCTGACCCTCTGGGCTGGCTGCCGGCGAGCCTGCGGCGTGTGTGTGCTCTCTGCTTTACTCCCAGTGCCCTTGATTTCTTGGGCTGTTTTGAAAGACAAAAAGAAAGTTGGTAATCATACACCGACAGATGGTTCCTTGGTTAGTTACTCTTTATTTAGAGGGAAGCAACTGCGATTCATCAGCTTTTTCTTTTTTATAGCTACATCACAGTGAACTTCCAACTCCAAATCTATTTCTAAGAAGTATTGTGTGACAAATGTCTATTAATAACAAACCTTAGGCTGACTGGAAATTTCCTTTTTCAACATTCATATTGCATTCTTTGAGATGCTTTCACCCAATTTTGCTTCACTTTTGAATGACAGTGCTGTCTAGAAAGCTTTCCAATGAATGTCATACTAAATATATTGCTTTAATGCCTATAATTAGAATTTACATCACTCTTTCTTATTTTTGGACTGTCTTTCTCTACCTTAATTGCAAATTGATAGCTAATGAGCTGCTTGGGTTTTATTTTGATCCTAAATATTTTTGATTGATTACTTTGGGGCAAATATTATGTTTGTAGCACTTCACTACACATACCAGAGTTGAGTTGTATTTGTGAATAGTCCTTTCGAATGGTATTTTACAGTACTCTACATGCACTTAAAGCTAAGAGTGTTCCCAAATAACTTTGTTAGATGTAGTCTTGAAGCAAAAATTTGGCCCATTGGCTTATAGTTGGAAGACTGGCTTTCTACGATAACTAGAGAAAGCTTGTGTTACAGTCCAGCTCATGTCTAGGGGTTCTTTTTCTTTTTGGCCTTTTCAGCTTTTTCAGCTGATGTAGGAATTCATTGCACATTCTAGATCCAAGTGAACAGCAATTTCTCCAAGATTCCATAATTAAGGGAAAACTCCATTGAAAATCCCAAACCACAATGAGAGAAGGGCTTCTGTTTCATGTTTCCTACTTGGTGCAGTCCTGCACCAGAATTACTGAGTGCAAACAAACTTACACATGAAGCAGTGTTCAAGTTTTCTATTACAGGTGGGGGGGAGACTTTCACTGCCATTTTTTTTTTTTCTGGCAGCACAAACTCTACGTATCAGAACTACTCAGTTTTTCGGGTATTAAAATGGGTTGAAGGAAAATGATTAGTATCTTGACCTTTTAAAAATATATCTAAAAAAAATATTTTAGATTTGAGAAACAGAAGGTGACCATCTCTATACTTAGTTACCATAAAGAACTTAATGTAGCTGTGCTTATTTATTTTTTTAAAGAATTCCTCTGAATTTTGCAGGGGAAAAGCTCAGGGAACTCATACAGTCAATTTAATACCTTTAATTCTAATCTGATCCAAGCCTGCTCCAAATTATTTTATATTTGGGCCAGAGGTTTTGGGTTAGTCCATGACAAATCTGTAAAATTCAGACATTCCTCTTAACCAGTCTGCAGCTGGAGGGGTCAGAGACAAATTCAGTACCATTTCCAGGTCACTCAGCACTATGCAAGTTTCAATTTTTGGAAAATTCTTCACTTTTCCTCAGGTTATTACCACTACCAAATATGTGCCTCAAGGTTCATTCTATAACAAGGAAAATGAGAGGAAGAGTCCCTTTTTCACAGGTGTCTTATGGATATACCACATTGTTGGCCTTCTAGCCAAAAAATATGTGTATTGATTTCCTCTGAGGAATGCCACATTGTCAGTAGATGGGATCACTGACGTGAACTACTCCCTCCCTTGCAAACTGTTGCCTTTGTTGTCTCCCTTTTGCAAAAAGCTCCCTTATTGATAAAACTCGGTAGGCAACTGGACATTTCTTCTGTTGTTTTATCCTCAGTTCACCTGCCAGAACTCGAGCTTGCCCAAGCACTGCTGAAAGGTATTAGGTTGGTGCCACGTTTTCACATAGAGAAAGAAGATGCCACAAGGAAATCCAATGGGACGTCCCTTAGATAAATCTATCCAAAGGCCTGGACCAACAATTTCCAGGATTTATTTTGTGTACGTCCTCCCTGCAGGTGAGCTCAAGGTAGACTCTCTGGTCCAGCCAGGACTGTTCTTCACCATCTCCTTGTCATGAGAAACGGGCACATCGCCAGCGCTCAGCCCAGATGACTTGCCCTGCAGTCACCTCCCTCCCTCCCTCTGACTTGGTGGATCCTCCAGCTGCCCTCCTCCTCCTCTTCCCCTCTTTGGCACTGATCTGAAACTCCCATGGGTCACACAGTGGACAATGAGATTAAGACTGGGATTTGTAAAGATGATGCTTTTTTAGACAGCTTAATAGGCCAGATGCTCAGCTGAGGATCAGGCAATCTGTCCACTCAAGCCCTACCTGTACCAAACAGATTATTTCTAGCAGAACTCTTAAGAGAGAGAGATAATTCGGGACTAAAAACCCAAAACCCAGCTACACAGGGATGCAGAATGGGCACCTGATGTACTAAGCACATGGTAGAGAAAACGGGAGAGGATGTTCATGGCTGATAAAGGCAATAGTAAGAGGAAGAGAATCCTAATTGCATGCACAGCGAAGGACTCCTTTGCTCTTTCAACAGATAGAAAGGAGCCTGAGAGCCAGCAAAAACCATAATTCTACTAACTTTAAAATCTTTTGCACTGCCAGGGTATTGTGAACTGAGCCTCCCCTATAAATGAGAGTCAGGCCCAGTCTCCAAAGCCAGCTGCTCCTTTAGTGCAGTGATCTGTCTCCATACTTGCTGATAAGTAGTCTATGCCCCGTGACTTATAATAAAAGGGAACGATGGTCCCTGAACAAACCCAGAGAAGAGGTATTGATTTGCAAATAGTTTAAAAGAATATTCAAGGGTCATGAGCTGACCCTTTTTCAGCTCTGACATTTTATATCAGGGAGGATCCTATTGAGATGGGAATTCATATCCTAGACATTGTTTTGTCTTGTTTCATAAATAAGTTGAATAGCTTAATTGATTGACACCCACTGCACTTTCCCAGCTTCCTCAAGCTCAAAAGTACACTGCTGTTTTCTGCCATAAATAATATGAACTTTCAATCAGCCGCTAGCCACAAAAAGGAACTGAAATTTCTTCATACAATAGCTGCAATCTGGCATACGAGGCACTGCAGGTCTAAAGAGGAGAGCAGTATTTGATATCACCAGGTATTCATTTTTTTTTTCCTGCAGCAGCAATAGCATTTTCCTACCCAAATGACCTAAACCCTAAACAAGAAATACTCAGGGGCCTCTGCAGGGAGGAAGACCAGTTTATCTTGGCATTTGTGTATGTCCAGGGGTTAGGAAACTGGTTTGCAATCCTGTGAACGCAACATGGGGAAGGACACACTTCTTGGAGTGTCCAGTCCCTTAGAGGTGCTGGCACAGCATCCCTTCATCCCTCTGGGACTCTTATCCAACTCCATCTCAACCTGAGTGACATTATTTGCCTGCAAGCTCCCCATTTGTCCCCAGATCTCACTCCTCTGATGGTTACAAACCTCCTCCTAATTTTCAGTCCATGCTTATTTGTGATTAACTGAGATAAATCTGTTCTCATGGCAGGTTTATTCTTTTACTTAAATAACTCTTTTCCTCCCTGGATGTGTAGTCCCCTGATGGATTTAGTGTTCATTTCTCCTCCTCAGCCTTGTTTCAGTAAGGGAGATAAATAAGCCACACACTTTTAATCTCTTCTTTTTAAGACAATTTAATGACCTTGTCAGCAATTTTAGTGACTTTCGGTGAGCTTTTAGGTAAGCTTATAGCCCACACTTTCCAAAAAACGGGTGCAAAAATGAGTTGAAAGTGTTGAAGAGTTCCTCTTGAGGAAGAGCAGTGTGGATGTAAGCACTTACCTTCAGTTGCCCAAGCTGGAAAACCTTGGCTTCTAACCTCCCTGTGCTTTAATTTCCTCATCTATAAAACAGAAAGGACAATACAGACCGTAAAGAGGAGTAATTAAGGTTTCTAAAGTGCTCTGAGATCTTCAAGTGAAAGGCTCAATTCTACATGGGAACCTCTTTTGTCTGTTGTTCTTTACTTGTTAAGAACTGCAGACCCTGGAGTGATGGTACTGAGCCAAACTAAAGCCCAGGAAAGGCTTCCCCATTGATTACAGTGAGAGACTTTTACGCAAAAAGTTTCATGAAGTGTGACAGGCACCAGTTGCTAAGACAGAGCAATAAAAACTGCGAGAGAAGAAAGAATACTGACTGAAACTATTGCAAGGCCAATTGCTAAAATCAGTAGTTTTTCTTTAGAGGAAGCAGCAGTTAAATCTATTTTTCTTGCTTTGCTTCAAAAGAAATCTCTCCAAGGATGACCACCATACGCACCCTCATCTGTAATTCATAAATGTTTGGAAGGACACTTTCGCACTCAACATATGAAATTATAGATGATCCCTTAATTCCCCAGACGTTTGCAAGCCTTGTCTTGTCAGAATTGAATTTACTACAGCTGATTACCCTGAGAATGCACTGACCTTCTTAGCTCCTGCTGTGGTCTTTATTTTTTCCATGGCAGATAATATGGGGACCAGAAACTGGGGACTTGGGAGCAGGGATTATGTGATACTAATGAGACAAAGCTTATTGTTGGTGTTAACTGTTATTACCACTAAAAAAAGTGCACAACTCCAGGCAGATGGACTTCACTTTGTTATACCAGGAGGGAGCGAATGCATTTTGACAGTAGCAGCATCTATTTAAAATCTGGATCACATCTGGTGCCTCTCTGAAGCAGACCATATCTGATCAATCAGAATTATGACTCTTCAGTCTCCAGACGAGTTAGAAGAAATTCATTATCTGTTTTGAAGCCTGTTTCTCTTTCATCTATTAAAAAATGAAATAAGATTCATTGCCACTGGATCCATTTAGCTACTGAAAGAAAAGAAAAAAAGGACAGTAATTAAACTAACTAGCAGGCTCCACATCTGAAGACATGATTAATTCTTTGAAACATTGTGCATGTAGGTACTTGGCTCACACTAGGCTTCAGTCAAGTTTCTTAGCTGATGAAATAGATAGCCTAGGACTTATCTCCATTTTTAGTTATTTCATAAACTCTTGATAACACCCACATGAATTTCTTCAAACTCTGTCAGGGGTCAATATTTGTCTTTCAGGCCCATTCAGCCCCTGTGCTGGGCATGCTGCTTGGGTGATCCCACCTTGAGGACAGCAATGTCTCCATGGAGCCTCCTTCTCCCAGGAATGTCCCTGCTCTCCTGTGTATCTCCTTCTGGACCAGCAGCTTGGAATGCTGAAAATTGACATTGAAATGCTGGGAATTCTTCCATGCGAGGTCTGATGAACCCAAAAAGATGGTGAGAGCCTGCGTTTATGAATAACTAAAAGCATAATGCAAAAGGATGTGTCCTGTTTTGGATCACTTGAATTTCTTAATATGATTTTTCTGATTACAGAGAGAATTTGTTCTTGGCTTTGCTGATGATCACAGAAGACACACCAACTATGAATTAGCCTCTGAAGTTCTTGTCATTCCTTCCCTCTTTACCATGTGTTTTCTCTGAGGTCTTCAAGAGCACAGTTCAAAAAGTAGCCTTCTGAAAGCAATGGACTTTTGTTTCCCTCATCCACAACTTTGAAAAGAAAACTTAAAAGCTAAGGCATTTTATAGGTGTTATAACTAAAGCTGGTGAGAGAATAAAAATGGTATTTGGGGGTTGGGGAAACACAGGGTTTAGGTTCAAAACTATAACCTTTGAAGATCAATTTAAAATGCTCATCAACTTTTGTGAAATATTTCTCATAATTCATTGTCAAATTGTTATTTTTAATTTGTGCTAACGAAACCCAGACAAAACATCTACTTTCATGTGTGGGGTGGCGGCAGTGACCGTAACCTTCCAGAGAAGTGTTAGGTGTGCAAAGGAGGCCAAGGCTGGCATTAATTTTTTCTGTAGCAGTGATGGCTCAGGAGCAAATGATTTTGCTTATGGATCATGCCCAGATGGGTAAAGTAGGAAATGAGTTTATAATAGCTGCCTGCCCCAAAATGCTAAACCACCCACAAAATTAGGTGGGCTGCTTCCAAAGCCATTTATCTACCATGGATGCAGGAATGTCATGCGAAGCTTGACTCTGGATGATATATATCAACATTTCCTGCTAGCAGTACTAACTTCTCTGGAATTTCTACAAATCATGGATGACAGTTTTTTAACCAAGAAGAGAAAGTTAATGGTAACTAAGGTGGAAGTGATTTTGTTTGATTCCTGTCTAAGCCAGTTAAAAACACATGGTATTTCAAGACAGCCAGTTTTACAAAGCTGAATCAAGTATAAGCCAGCTGTAAGGAAGGACTGAAGACTAAATGTGATGCCTGTAATGAATAGATTAAAATTATTTAGCTAGATGTAAAAAGAACCAAATAGCAACAACAAAAACAAACTAAGACTCTAAGTAAGAAAGCATGGTTCAAAAAACAATCTAGGATTGAAAAGGATGAAAAATGAGCAATAATAAAGATGAATGGACGGATGTTTAGAAGACAGATGTTGTAAACACTGAAAATACCTCCTGGAGCTAAATGAAATCAATAAGGAAGCAAAGGGATGCAAGGAAATACATATAGCTGAACAAAAAGACAGTAAGAAACAGATGTTTGAGTCCATTGGGACCAAGAGTAACCCTACCAATACTGTAAGCCCATGAATAGTAAGAGCATCAGAATAGCCAGTAATAACGCAGAAAGTCAGAAGTGTTTAACAAATACATCCATTTCTTGCCCAGGGAGAAAACCAGACGTTGTGTTCATATCATAAGGAAAAGATGAGTATTTTCCACTCTGGTCATAATCAAAACCAAAGTAAAACAGTCACTAATAAAGTAACTTTTTAATATCAGTATGACCTTGCACCAGGATTACTAAAAGAGCAGGTTAGGAAGCTCCTCTGGACACTGATCTTAGTAACTGAGGTCCAGAAGTGACAGAAACTTGAGAGAAAACAAATATTATGGCAATGTTTGGACATGGTAAAGGAAATGATCAAATAAGTGTAAGTCTGTCAGGCTGATGTTTACTGAGGGTAGTAATAACAAAAATTTTGCTACAAGATTTAACTGCAAAAGAATTCAAGCAGGTACTCTAAATAATAACCTTTTGCAAGAATTTATGGAAAGGAGAGCTTCTAAAAGTTGCTAATATAATCTGCGAAAGACGGAGAGTTGCTTTCACTTGTTCTCATCTCCAGAAAAGATGCAAAATATTCACTTTATCCCCCAGGTAAGGAATATTTTGGGGTTAGGAAAACATGACACAATATTCAGACATCTGTTCCTTGAAAAACATTTTTTATCCAACTTAGAAGGATGGAGGAGGCCCTAATTAGGGCTGGTACAATTTGATATAATTTTTAATTGAAAATTACCAGCTGTAATCTGTAAATTTTTTAGTTAGTTGTGGTGATACAGTAATAGGTTTTTGTTAGTATCATGTTCTAGCAATGGCATAAAGCTTTGAAGCAGTGTGATCCAGAACAGCTGCAGAAACCCATAGCTGATATGAGATACTTTTCTCCCCTCTATTTTTACATATGCTTCAGCAATTAACCTCCAATATAAACAAATAAAGTATTTGTGAAAAAAAGTAGAAGAGAAATGGCCAACCTCATCTAATTTCTACCCAAGTCAGAAACAGGCATGAAGAATGGTCTCTGTAAATAACTGAAACAATTTTTTTAAAAAACAAACAAACAAACAAAAAAACCCAACAAAACCAACCCTGTCATTTCTTTGCTGAAATAAGGCACATGGAATTCCTTGAGGTGAAGAGACAAATTCCCTTTTTGTCCTGAACTTTCTGAAACAACCCCAGTACATGCTCACCACTTCCAGAAGGAGCATGCAATGGCAGGTTACCGAGTTCAGGGAACGACTGGGGTTCACGTTGCCCGTTGCTTTGTGTAGTTATTTCTGCACTTTCTAACAGCCCTTTTTCCATATGGAAACAGAACTCACTTTCAACCTCCAAACCATCACAGCTGCTTTAAAATTGTCCGTGACTCAAGGGGTGGGATTGAAATCCCATATTAGGACACAGGAGCATAGCGAGATGTCCAAATTCCCACTGCGGTCAGTGGAAACATTGTCAATGCAGGCAGTGAGATCTGGAGAACTATTTGCCTGAAGAAGACCTCCACTTTGATCGGCAAGTTAAATCCCACACAAACCCCTTTAACATCTAATTTTTCAGAGAAATGGATCCAATGCTTTGCAGCAGGAAAACAGAGCTCTCTTTTCCAAGGAAATATTTCAATATACATTTCTCTTGTAATAAAATGTCTCCTCAGGACTGTACTGAAGGCGTTGCTTACTGCTTTAAAGTAGATCTTCTTTCAAAGACCCCATTGTTCCTCAACTTTATGGAAACTTCTCTGCTTCACAGCTCTGTCCTCTTAATGCATGACGTCGAGATTTTTGCAAACTCCGTGCCTGTTTCCAAAAATAAGTACAAACCAAAGCTTTGCATTGATGTCTCTTCTACTTTTTGTTCTCTTTGAGAATTTATTCTTCCTCACTTCTGGATGTGCTGGTTGACTCTTTAGAAGGAAGGAAAATGACAACCTTCTCCCAGATGCTGTGTGTGCCCTTCCAGTTCCAGCTGGGAACTAACACTGTATCCGAGCCAGGCTTGCAGGGGACATGAATCCCTTGTACCAAGACTGTCCTCCCAGTCACCCAGACTGGAGCCATCTTTGTCTTTCAGCAGAGACCGAAGAAACAGCCAGCAATTTTGCTCCGGTCACCCTAAGCCTTAACCTGCAGTGCAGACTCCCCGCTTGCAGGAACAGGGCAGGAGGTGCACGGTACGGGAACACCTGAGGTATGAAGACACATTTGCATCACATCTCTGACAATCAAGATGTGCTGCCAAGTGACTGTTTACAGGTACTTGGTTATTGCATCACGATTTGCAATATTCCAGAATAGATGTAAAAAAAGGACCCCAAACTGAGACAATACCCTGCACTACCACCTCTGATGATAGAAACGTATTTTCCACACCTGCCAACTTCACACCCAAACCAACACCTGTCTAATAAACACTAAAGGGAGAAAAAAATACTGGCTCTGGAGTTTCATCAACAATTAGAGAAAAACTGTTACTGTGTCAACAATCAGTTATTTCTGCTTGATGACTGTCACACATGTCTGGATGAGACACATTTCTCAGCTGTTTTCACTTGGGACAAGGGCTCAATAAAGGTGTATACTAATTTTAAAAAGCACACAGCCTGATTTATGGATTGCATTAAAGGGGATCTCACGGTGGAACTCAGGCACGAGTTTATCTTGTTCATACATATGGTATAAGCACATTTTCATCCCAGTTTGAGTTTGGATTTTAAAGTGAATTACATTTAGTAAGACAAGATTAAGAGATTTTTAAGTGTGTTGACAGTCTTTTTGCTTTGCAAGCCATGGGAATTGCCAGTTATTAGCACCTTACAATCTTCTGATCTTCACCCCTGACATTTTTCTTCAAAGCCCTTTATTTCAGATTCTTTAGGCATTCTTCAGAGCCTTACTTAATCTTCTCATTTGAACATCATTCACTCACCTTCCACATATGCCAAGCTTTACATTGCTTGTTGATTTACTTAACAATACAGCCTTGCAAGATCCCAAGACACTTCTTACAATGTTTGATAATGTAAATACTCCCTGGAAGGAAAAAGAAAGTACTTTTTTTCCCCTACTGAAATATTGCATTCATTTTTTTTTGCCCCCAAATAATTATTAAAAACAAAATTTTAACAGTTTTTATGGATTTTATAAAAAGGAAAAAAAAAAAAGCCCAAATATATTAAAGAAAGTCACTGAGCTGGACCGAGAATGTAACAAAGTATTATATCCTTAATTCATAAAACCAAGTAAAACTTCAGGATCATGGTAGGAGCCAAGGTTCCTCCAGCTGAATTTCAGTAACCTGATAACTTTAATAAACCTGGCCCAAACCCCTTCACCAGTTAAATCAGCCTACAGATGAGGAGCCCCTTCCCTGGGGTCCTCACTGGAGCACCGCCTGCCATCAGCCGAGGACATGTCCTGCTCGGTCCCAGCGCCGCCGGGAGGTGCTCCCCCTTTCAAAGCCAGCCAAGTCCATTTGCGTCACAGGCACTGCCTGCCCGGGACCGACCCTTTTCCACCCCTGTGCCCATTTGGCAAGCCCTCCGGCCCTTCCCCCAGCCCGTGCTCCTATCACCACAGGCTGCACACTCGCAGATTGCAGCCTGAGCGCCATTTTGGCACTTCAAACACCCAACACCTGTTTTGAAGGTTAACAGATAGTGACAAGTATAATCATAGCCTCTGCTGAAGTTTTAGCCTGCCAGCCAGGCAATTATGCTGTTATTTTCAATAGTTTTTTCTCCCCCCACACACATACCCCATCACTTTGCAAGGCAGCTCCACGGGCAGCTGCAACATGCTCCCTTTCGGAAAGATGGTCGCCTTTTCTTTGTCCCTTTCTCGGTGGCCAACAGCTCTCGACGCCATTCCCTGCTGTGCCGAGGCACTGCACTGTGATGCTGCTCCTCGACAGACGCCTGACGTGAGGATGCTCCAGCGGCTTTGTCCACCTTATGTTCATCGGGGCTACCACATGCGGCGAGGTTACCTCTGGAGCTCCATCCTCACGCTTCGCCTTTATGGGCTCTCAGGTCCGTGGCCAAGAGGAGTCACGAGCTGCCCCGGTCATGGTTGGACACTGCAGGACTGGGATTGGAGCTGGGGTCACTGCCAGGGCAGGAGGGGGAGGCTCATATATCCTTGTCTAAAGGTTCTCAGGACAGAAATTTCCTCCTAACCTCAGTGCAGGGGGCTTTCATTTGTCAATGAATGTGCTTTGACAGAGGTCTTCTCCCCAGGCAGCCTGGGCTAGTGTCTTGTGCAGGAAGGAGGACAGGGAAAAGGGCCTTAAAATGTGAGTGTAGCAACATCCCCAGCTCCCCCCAGTCCCTATAATACACAGTTTACTGATGTTGAGTCCTACAGCCTCAGCGGGAACACGGTTCCTGGCCATTGCAGTATGCAGAAAAACACTGGCCTACACCTTCATATTTTCAGCTTTAGGCTTCCGAAAATGTCTGACCAGAAGCTCCTCTAGATTTTTCAGTGCACCATTTTGATTTCACCTTAGCACAGAAAGGAGAGACCAAGCTTTCTCCTTCCATCCCTGGACGAGGGTTCAAAGATACCTGCAGCCCTAAGGGCATTCAAAGTCCATCTCTGCTACAAACCCTGCTGACCTGAGCTAAGCAGTACAGACACTGCGTGAGGGTTCTTTCTTCAGGGTGCTTAACACACTCTGCAATTGAATCCCAAGGGTAGAAAACAAATGTTGAGCCTGGTGGACATAATCTGGAAGGGCAGGGGGAAAAAGCCAGGTTGTTGCTTCACAAAACAGAGGCACTCAACTTTTTGAAAAGACTTTTGTTCTTTTTTTTTTCAATTAAGTAGGAAAAAAGGCAGCTGTAGATACTCATTTAAGGGGTCATTAACTCTGCTGCCCAAAATAAAGCAAACATAGCAGCATTGAAAAGAGCCGTGATGAGCTGACAGAGTCTGCAGCAATCCTCAGTGAAATACATTGCTTGTTTCACTGGAGTTGACGTGGCTTTTTGTAGAGCTACACGCAGTGGATAGTCCTGTCCCTGTCCCAGCGATGGGGACACCAGACGTGTTTAGCAGGTTTCTGGCACCAGAAGGCAGTGACAGGGACAGTGCTGGTGTCTTCGTGGTGGAAAGTCAGAGGCTCAAAATGCAACTAGAAAACACGACATCATTGGTGTTTATGGTTTGCCAGATTAAAAGAACACACATGGCTTTCCTTATTTCCTTTGGGGTGTTTAGGATGGATAGGGCTTAAGGTTTTTCTCTTCCCTGGCTTCCCAGCTGCCTAGCAGGACTTGTAAATGAGCATGGCACTCTCCCAGTTTTGGGGAAGGGAACAGCACTTCCCCTGTAGCTTTCTGGCAAAACACCAGTTTCAGGGAAGCCACAATTTCCCTGCAGACAGGCCGATGGCAGCACCGTGTCCAGTGGGCTCCCTTACCTGCTCCGAGTTAAGAAAGTCCACAGACCTGCACAGGGGAGGTAGTCATGAGGGACTGGGGGTTGCCAGATGTACAAAGCTTGTGCCAGCATCCCCTGACTTAAGGTTGCACTAGGGCAGCTTGGGGGCATCACATCCCAGAAGACAAATGGTGGGGCTTGGCATGGGAGGGATGGGCCTAGAAGTGGTGCTGAGACGATGAAGAGCTGGCGACAACGAGCTCAGATCCCACCCGCCCCATGCAGGGAGAGGGCTGGGACAGAGTGAGGAGAAGAAGAAGGTGGAACCGGCTCCCGTGCTTTGCAGAGTGGCCTCATGGTACCTGGAGGTATTGGCTTCAAGAGCTGGCAGAGCAGCCCGACCAGATGCATCTCCTACCTGGACCATGGGGTGGGAGAGGGGTCAGGGCACATACCCAGAAATGCAGATGGTGGTGGCCTGATGGGGCGGTTCACATCACCCGCTCCTGATGTGGGACTGAGACCCCTCCACATGCTGGAGCGCTGAGCATAAAGGCTGTTGTGGATGCTGATAAACCAGA
>KL276241.1:129854-155087 GCA_000699545.1 Podiceps cristatus
GGCTATTTAAAGGGTGCGTGCCCAGGCTACACACCAGCAGTGCTCTGTTTGGAGGCCGACGGCCCGACTGGGGGGAGCACTATGAGGTGAGGAGTTAGGTGCCAAGGTCTCCTCAGCCTTTTCCAATCACAACACTGCTGCTAAATTTAAACAAAATCTGTTCCCGTCCATTCTGCACATCGTGCTCTTCCCTGTCACACAAGGCAACCTGAACCTGATACACCCTCCAGGCTTTTATTTATTTATTTGCAGTCTCTTCACCTGGTGACCACCCATCCCTCCAGAACGTCCCATGATCTCAGGGGCAGCTGGGGTACCAGGGGCTCCCAGCCACCACTGCACGGGGAAGGACGGAAAAATGCCATAAAATTGCTGATGCGGTGCACCCCACGTCCCCAGGAGGCGTAAGGATCCGCCTGTGGTCCAGCTCTCATGTACCATGGGACAACGTACCTTTTCCACTAACAATAAGGGTTGCGTTTGAACCAAAGCTGTTCCCAAAGAGAGGTTAACTTCACAAACACGTGTTTTTCTCCGAGAGCACGTCACCTTGGCAAATGTTTTTCCTTTCTCCGAGAGAGGAGGGGTGGAGGAAAAGCCTGCTCAGAGCTCCTGTGCCCTCAGCTGCAAGACAGGTCAGTAAAGAGCAATGAAACACCCCATCAACTGAGCTCGTGCTATTAAATTCAAACCAGCGATGCCACACGAGTTTTCCCCATATCATATAATCAAATAAAACTGAAATTTCCATTCCTTTTCAACTACACTAATGCCGTTGGAATGACGTGTAGGGTAACACCAGGAAAGTTACTGCTGTAAAGCAAGCACCTGGGGTTGAGTTTGCATACTGCATGGAATGAGGGTTATTATTCATTTAATATATTTCTTTTGTCATGTATTAGAAGCAGATCTTTTAGGAGCTTGAGAAACAATATGTTTTCATACTGCCTGTAACTAACACTAGTTAAAACATTCTGTGGTAAAACATTCTGTGTTAAAACATTCTGTGGTATATTGCTAACAGGATACCAGAAAAGCCCAAAACAGGAACAACACCATTAGCAAAAACAGTATAGGGCATGTCTTCAGCAGAAGGAAGAGACAAAACACACCTATATTCCATACAGGCATCCAAAAATTTCCCATTTGTTAAAGCCAAAATATTGTCATGATCACAGCATTTCTGAATGAAATACAAGATGAGTGGGTGGGAAAATGACAGACCCTTTTATTTTTTCTTCAAAAATTTCTGAAAGGAAATAATTTACAAAACCTTTCTCGCTGGGAAAAAATGATTAGAAAAGGAAGAAGGAATGGAAGAAGAAGAAAAAAAAAAAAAAAAAAGAAAAAACCAATAACAACCAATTCTAGTTACATACAACCCTGCCAAAGCTGCTTTTGTAATTACTACCCCAGGAGAGATCTGGGCTATGACTTCAGTTTTCTAGTGTTTAATTAATTAAAGTAACACATAGCAACATTAAAGAATTTGTTGGTTTTGCCATGGTCAGTTATGGCCTGACCTGGAAGCTGTGGCCAATCTACCAGGACTTTCTTGTGCCTGGATCTGTGACATTGGGGTTTGGGTTGGGTTTTTCTTTAAGTAACCCTACAGGGACTGCACTGGATCTTTACACAAAGCCAAGGCTGTGAGCACTGAATGCTACTGAGCATAATCCCCGATGTGCCCAGGAGCTCCCAAATACACACCTGGCCCAATCTTGTCCCCATGGATGACTCCATCCCAGGACTCACCTGTTTTAGCTGCTTACATTTTAAAATAGTAACAAAAGAGGAATTTTTTTTCTTTTTTTTCTTTTTTCTTTTTTTTTCTTTAGAGTCTAGGTAGCCTCATAAACAAGAAGGTGAGGTGGATTTTCAAAAATCTTTTCCTGAATGGCATTCAGGATTTGAAAATCGGAAGGTGAGACTCTTCGGCACTACACAGCCAAGTATGCAGAGCAATCGCTCTGACCGCTGGACCTAACCTCTTCTGCATTGCTGCTTCACAGGTTAATGCTGAACCCCCCTTTGTGAACATGAAAATGATCTAGAACAGCTACACAAGGCACATGGCCGAAGTCTTCACTCCAGAATAATCTGGAAGAAGGCTCAGATTTTAGATGCAGTTTCTGGTTTTGCCACAGAGGGTAAACGATTTCTGTCAGACAGGCTCGGAGACATCTCTGCTTATGATAACTTGTCAACAGGGTGGCAGAGAGAGACAAATGCATTCGCCTTTCAGTCCCTGTGTATGAACATATGGATGGATTTCTGGGCTGTTACTCAAGCCCAAATACCAGCTCCTAAATCACTTATGAATAACAGAAAATGGTGGACAACAGTGAGGACCTCCTTGGCCCTTCAGGAGAGGGTCATAGCTGAGCTAAGAGCAGAGGTCTGTTCCCTGACACGTGGCTGAGAGCACTCCCACACCACTGAGTCATTCCCCATCACCAGGAAAGCTGAATCCAGCCTTGGTGACCTCTCAGCAGACGAGCTGAGGCCAGCACAGGAGGCAACGGAGGAGAGCAGCCACTTTCTCACCTACCCCTACATAACACTAAGCACCTTGAGCACCACAGAGCAACAGTGTGGGAGACACCAGCCTTGTGCTGAAGTGGAGCATCTTCCTCAGTCCTCAGCCATGACTCTGCAGTTGGCCGTGCCAGGCCTGCCTGTCGCCATCCACCACAAGGACATCACGTATACATTCATTTTAAATATAGAGGGGTGATCCACCTCTCTGCCACTGTGCAGCTAACTGATGCTCAGCCAATTAGATTGATCTGAGTGTCCTAACTGGGATGTAGTCAGCATTTAAGTAGATCATTGACAAAAATAGAAAATCAGAAGGACTTGGGAGCTATTTTGGTCTAGCCTTTGACTGTAAATGGTGTGGCTGATAGCTGAGACCACTGGCTCCATTACAAGTAGAAGCCCCATCTAGAGTAAACAGATGAACTGACTCAAATAGACCAGCTTCTGTTTTTACATCTTTATAAGTCTTTTCCTATGAGAAACACTCTTAACAAGGTCTACATTGCCTTATCCCAAGGTCCCTTACAAGGGAAACAATTAACCTCTGTTGTCCCCAAATACCTTCTCTCTTTCATGTGTATCCAATTACTGATGTACACAAATGCTTTCAGATGATGTCTTTTGATTCAGAACACCAATATGCATATATGAAAATACAGACCATATCTTCTAGCAATATCAGAGAGTTTGGTTTCCAGTAGATAAGATTGCTGCACTAAACCATATTTTGGAATGCAATATCCAGCCTCTGATCTCTGACCGACTTAATATTTGCCTCCCACTATAGCATCTGAGAAATGTTAATGGTCTTTTTTTTTCCAGCCAACACCTGTGAGAGGGAGGGAAAGTAGTATTATCTCTGTTTTACAGAGGATTGCTGTTAGCAGAAACAAGCAAAATCAAGTTTATCTGAAATGTCTACAACCCATCCAGAAATAGTTCTTCTGGGTTCTACTGAAGGTATTGAAAAAGATAAGTTGGTCAAAATTCTTCTTGGAAGCTAAACTTCCCCTAACAGTATAAGAATGCTTAATACAGGAAAGAAAAACAAACCAAAACCAACAACAAAAAACATTCCCCCCCCCCAAAAAAAAAAAAAACCACCACCACCAAAACCACCAAAAAATCAAACAAAACCTTCCCACCATCACAAATCCCAGAGTGTGAAAGCTGAAATAAAGCACTAAAATAGACAGTATTTTTCCCAGCTGTGAGGATGACCTTACCAGGATCTCCCCAAAATGGAGTCCTTCAGTCAAGAGTAGATGCCTTTTCCAAGTTCATTTGGAAGCTATGAGCTTGATGCAAAATGATACCTTATGGTCTGAATCTTGTAGGAGGTCAGACTGAAAGATCATCATAATCCCTTCCAGTCTTAAAGTCTATGACAGATTAGTGTCTTTCATATGGATAGTTCTTGCTCTGAGCAGATGCTGAATTATTTCAGCATTTACACGTTTTGCTGCTGGTTCTGAAAGGATTCACTGCTCCTACCATGCTGCCTTGCAGCTCTTTATCTTCAAGCAAATGCCCCGCCAGTAAGGGCTGACACAAGCTTTGTTTTCCAGTCACCATTTTATTGTAACAAGCACTGGACCCAAAAATGGGCTGACAACCCAAGATAAGAGAGTGGCAGAATTCAGTCTCTTTCTCAAGACAGGCACAGCCAAAGAAATGGAGGAAACGCTTGAAAAACACTTCCTGTGATGTTTTGTTGACATTGCTCCAACATGTCAAAGATTCTCAAGAATACCTGCCTGGAAAATTTCCAAACAATACCTGGGATGCCAGAATTGTGCTTTAGTAGATGACACCTCCTAATATGTCACCTTGGACTGATGTCCCTTGAGGAGAAACCTACTATTAGAGTCCAGCCTAACTGCTAAGTCGTGGAATGATTTAGGTTGGAAGGGACCTCTGGGGACCCCTACTCCAACCCCTGCTCAAAATAGTGACAGCTTCAGAGCTGTCTGCTCCAGTTTTGAGTATCTTCAAGGATGGAGAGTCCCCAAACTCAAATTACTGGAAGAAGCAATAAATAATGGAACCAGACTCTTCTTGGCAGTGGTAGAGGGTAGAGCAAAGGACAGTAATAAAAGGTAGCAGAAGAGGTTCCCAAGTTGCAGCTCAGGAGGCCCAGACTGGCAGCTTTGGGACCTGTAACTGAAGAGGAGGTGTAAATTCTGCCCTTGGAGGTTTTCAAGACTTGGCCAGACAAAGGCTGAGCTGGCCTGACTTACTGTTGGCAACAGCCCTGCTTTGAATGGGAGGTTGGACTGGAGATCTCTAGAGGTCCCTTTCAACCAGTGTGTCTCCGATTCTGTAAATAGATAGGTCAACAGATCGATCAATCAATGGAGGTCAACATAGCTTTTCTAAAGGTAAGTCATACCTCAGAAATCTACTAGATATTTTTGAAGGATTGCCAGACATGAGGGACTGAGCAGTTTGGTTGATTCACTGCACTTGGGTTTCAAAAAACACTGACGGCAGGTAAAGGCTCTAAAGAAATTATTGTCATGGATTATCATAAACTCATATCAGATTAAAACATAGGTAGTTAAAAGTAGGCATAAATAATGATACTTATGCACACATACACGTGTGTGTAGATATGTGTGTATATTTTTTTGTATATAAGCACATTCTGACATATGTAATAGAAGAAGAGCTTCTGGAAAGTCCCCCAACACCTTGTAACTTGTGCTGGGATTTCAGCTGTTTAGTGCAATCATAGTGATCTGGAAAGAGGACGAGCGATGAAATGACCAACAATCAAGTACCAAAACCTACCCAGGATTTTCAGATCTAAGCCTGAATATGAGTAATTGAGGGAGGATCTCATGACACTGAGTAACCAGGCAATGCAACCACAGTTAAAACTCAGTGTCAATAAACATGGATTAACGTATGTGGGAGAAATCATCCTAGCCATACGTAGGAAAAGGACTGAAGTAACTGTGACTAATTGTCTGCAAATTCCAGTTTAGTAGCTTTGAAAAAGAGGGTGAAAGGATTTATGAGAAAAAGGCAGAGAACAAAATAAAAAGTCCATTGCACACCCTCAAATTTTGGAAAATTTAGACAGCCCTGGTCAATATTTCTCAATAGCAAAACTACCAAATGTAACGAGGAAGGCAACATTGATCAGAGACCTGGAGTGGCATCCGTATGCCAAGTGACTGCATCAGCTCTTCAGCTTGAAAGAAGGTGATGGAGGTATTCATATGGGTACTCAGAAGGATGGGTACTCAGATGCAGTGACACCAGAAACAGGCTGCTCCATCTGTAGGTTTAATTTCCCCAGCCCTGGTTTAGGTTCCTTGCAAAAAGCATAACAATGCACAATTCCATTCACCACCCAGCCTGTACCTGTGCTTGGGATTGCCCCAACGTACAAGGTCTACCAGAAACCCCCCGTTTCAGTCTGCAGAGGTAGACTGAGAGAAGGAAAGAAAGCAAGAGACAGACCTCTGACTCACAGGTGCTCGGGTGTGACAAGAATAAATGAGAAATGGTTCAAAACAAGCTGCATCTTTCACACTCGCAGGCCCCATGATGGGATTGTAACAACCACGTAGTCTTTGAGTGGCGTCAGGAACAGCAGGGATTCCAGTTTAATGCTGTTACTATTTACTTATAAATAGTATCAGTGGGTGGAAAGTGCTATTTCCAGTTTTGCAAGGGAACAAATCATTCTAGAAATCTCGCTCTCTCCAGAAATATCAGCATCAGGGGAGGTAACAGGTTCAACAGCCTGGAGGACAAGGTCTGGGTGCCAAGAGCAGTGGTCAGGACACGATATTGCATGTGCCACACTGGGGTTGGTGCACAAAATCTGACCCGCCTGATACTGTTCCCAGGTAATGAGTCCAGTGAGAGAAAAGCAGCCTGTCCCTTGGATCAAAGAGCTTTCTCCAGGTCTCAGGCACACTTTGCTGTAAGAGGCAGGGACCTGAACTGCCGGGTGTTTTGGTGACAGCTGAACAAATTTATATTGGGTTGACAGTCCTTTCTAGAAAGACTTTCATACAAAGTGCTAAACACACTGGAAAATTTATGATGTAGGACATTAACAGCTAGGATGCCAAAATGGTCAAATTAGTAGCTCCCACTCAAACCCAGCTTTCCAGACACTATGTACAGACCCTTGAGTACAGAGCTCTTGGTTGATGAGCATCATCTAAATGGACTTGAGCTTTTCTTCCTGGTATAATCAGTGTTTAAGTTACATTGGAGCTTCTTGGTACTAGCACTTTGACTTCAGCATCTTATAGAATAACAAATCACCAGTATAGAGTCCTGCAAAACAAAGCAATGCTACTTCTGAATTTAAGCTGTACCTGACAGGTTTCAGAAACCAAAACTCAAACCCACAAAATGTTTCAAACAGAGAGCGTGACAGGAAAGTTGGCCAGCACCCAAGCCCATCCTGACAGGGGAAACTGGCACAGCTGTTTCTGAAAACACCTACTCAGTTCACCCATGCACTGAGCAGTTTTACAAGTTAGTCATTAACCACCTCACCCCCACTGAGGTGCACACGGTGTATAATAACCTCATGATGTGGCCGTCTCCAGCCAAGTGCCTCACAGACGTGGAATAGAGACGTGTAATGGATCCAAACCCTCACGCACCCCTTTGGGATCTTGGGGGGGAGTGGAAGGAACCTTGGAAGGAAACTCCCATGACGGTTTCAATGGTACTTTAGCTGCCAAAGAGGAGTTGGGGCTCTTTGTGGGTGCAGCCCCAAGTGATGAAGGTGAGCTACAGAAAGTCAGCTGAGGCATTACAGTGCCTGAAACCAGCTGCCAGAAGCTGCATTGTGCTGGACCGCTCACTGGCAGGAGCTCGCCCGGGGCATGAGGAATGAGAGTTCCTGCTCCGCCTGGAAAAGACTCAGATCCCCATGTCTCTTGGAAGGTGTCAAACACCTTCAGTACTGGCACTGCTGGATCAAGTCATGTCCTGATGAAGCTGGCCCAACAGGTAGCCACACAGGAAAGACTCGTGGGGCTGGAAAGATGCTAGGTGGAGAGAAATGAGCCCTGATAATTTGGGCATTCAGCAGAAACCTGGCTCCTACTTCTTGCTCCAGTTGGGTATCCTTATCATTAGACCATGCCTCCTGTCTCCAGGACAAGTTCTGCATCGCACCACTCATTTCCTCATGCGTCCATATTTTTGCAGCAGCCCATTAGATCTTGAAGGGCCAGGGATAGATGATGCAGAAGAGGATCAGCCTTTTTCTTTGGTTTTGAAGGGATCTACTTTGAGAAAGCTGCTTTCTGCAATGGAGCCCCTGGCCCATTGCCCCCTCGGAGCAGGACAAGCCTCTCAGTAGCACAAGGGATGATTTTCTGACCACCTTCTGGCACACGGGAAGGCTGCCAGCAAGCATGGAGAGGGCTGCAGCAAAAAGCTGGAGAGAACTTTTGATAAACAAAAGGTTTCCCTCCCCTTCACAGCACTGACATTACGGAAGGAAACAAAACAAAAAGTGACACAGGGCTGAGATAACACCCTGCATACTGTCTAACCCTCTGGGGTAGGGCTCCCTCTGCTCTTCCAGGCTGGAAAGCCTGGGAAAGAGAACATGCCCCAGCCGCAGAGCCCAATTTCCTCGTCCCTTGCTAGCATCTTGAGGACTGTCCAGCCCTAGTTTTCTGCTAAACCTACTGTAGTAAGGTCTTGAGCATCGTGGTACCACCCCTGTACCCTGAAGCCCTCTTCCAGGCAGTGGCTGTGGTTGCACCTACTTTCCTCTCTTGCACAGTAATTCTTCAAGCATGTCAGCTGCCATCCGGGAGCGGGTCCCGTAGGTGGCATTTCCTCAGCTGCAGAGAGGGTCCGGGCACGGCCCTGCAGCCGTGCGTGCCACGGGCCTGGCTGAGGACCGCCACGCGCTCTGGGAGGAAGGAGTTTTACTTCCATCTGGCAGCTCTCAGTGCAACAAATCAAGCGGTGCATTGTTAGTTTTAAGACAAAAGGGGAGGGGAAGAACAAAAGATCAGAGCAGGACTGATTTCTGTCTTGTCGTCCTCCCTGGGGCCCTTTCCTGTTTATGAAAAGTTTGCTGAGGGCTAGAGATGAGCCTCAAGTACAACCTCTACTCCAGACAGCCTCGAGCACTTGGGAGGAGGAAATGACTCCAAAATTGGCAACACAAGGCCCATCTTTGCCTGCATGTCCTGCCACTCTCTGGGGAGCAGAAAGCAAAACCTCTCAGAGGAGGCATGCAGAGCGCTGCTTTTGTTCACAGCCCTCAAAGTGAAGGCAGATGCACACTGAAACCGTGACGCATAAAAGGATGCAAGGAACCCACCGGTCTGGCAGAGTCATGGATGTGTGGAGTCAACAGCACATCTAGAAATGAGGCTGTTTTGCCCCAGGATCACACAGGGTTTCTTGTGAATGTGACTCAAAGGGAACAGAGATGTCACATCTCAAGGCTGCAGAGTGTGCTCATCATGCTCAGGTGTGAACGCTTTTAGCCCTCAGGCGTGCTGCCAAATAGTTACAGGAAGACTTTCTCCTCTCCAGATTGCATTTGCAAGGAGGTAGCATTTGCTGCAGCACTTGCAGAGCCCTTGTTCCTGCAGTAAAGGCATGCGTGTGGATTTCTGGGTTTCGATCTTTTTTTCACAGCAGCCAAACCTTGGTTTGCAAACACAAGAGACACTCTGCCCTCAGAACAGTGCAAGTGCAGACTTTGGAGCATGTGCAGGGATCTGGAGTTTCTGCAAGGAGATCCACACATTAACCAAATCACTCGCCTGTGGTGTCTCCCCACCCTTCCCTCCAGGTCTGGCACAATGGAGTTCTTTGGGGAACACGGTACCCCCTCGTTCAGTGCAGAGGATACCAGCCCATCTTGGCCACCAAGATCCCCATCCTCGCCCTGCCAACGGCAGTGCCCCATGCAAGACACAGGGCTTAAGTAACACTTCCCCCCTTGGGCTGGACTGTGTTCCCCCATGGAGTAAGGGGCCATGGCACCACCTTCCAGCCAAGAACCCCTCTTAGGGCAGCTCTGCTGTCTCATTGCTGGGCAGACACTGGGCAGAGCTGGCGGGGAAACAGCCACGACTGTCATTAGTGCCAAAGGCAGAACATATCTGAGCTGCCCACCTGGGAGGGAAAAGCCATGAGCCTCTGGAGAGGAGAGCACCTGGCCACCAAACCTGATGTCTTTCCTCGCTCTTTCTTAGGGTGTGGGAAGAAATCTGGGAGAAAGTGCAAAGCTGCTCCTTCTCTACAGGGGCAGGTCAGGATTTGATCCACCAACAAAGCTGCAAAGGATGATGCACAGACAACATGCACCTGTGCACCACCGCTCTTGACAGGGACATCAGGGTGATGAACAAAAGGTCAAATAACTTGAGTGGGGAGAAGAATGTAAAAAAATAAATTTTGCCTGAATGAAACAGAAACGGGCCATGGCACAGACCCCATCTCCCTGCTTACCAGCAAAGCTGCTGCTGCATGAACCCAGAGTTGAGACCCTGAAGACCAACACTTGTCTCGCTCCCACGGCTTCAGCAACAGCCATCGCCCAGGAGAGAAGGAAAAGGCTTTTCCCCAGGTGAAGCTGAGGGACCCTTACCCTGCCCAGGACCCTTCTGTTCAAAACAATCAGCTAAAACTTGCTCATTGCCACGTCTGAGGGCCCCAGTGTAAAAGGTGAGCACACAAACCATCCCTGTGGGACAACAAGGAGTGTGTGGGTGAGCAAGCACAGTTCAAAGGTGCTCGGTTGACCAGCAAGACAATGTTTTCGTCCCAAATGCCAGCCCTCCAAATGCAGTCTGTGGTCTGAATCCCCTCCCCAGGTCCAGCATCAGCACGTGGTCTCAGTGCCGTGCCCCTTTGGCTGTGGCTCAGGGAGGCTGTAGTCCTCCAGCACCTTGCTATGTCTGCTGGCACAGGGACACCCCGGCTGTCGGGAAAGAAAAGAGATGGCTCAGCTTTCCAGTTCCCAGGTGAGTCTCCAAGGCAGGCAGTAAACAACCCACAGCGAACAGAGCAAATCCGACCAGAGACACAGTAAAACGACAGAGCCATTTTCGGATGGATGGAGTATTTCACAAGCCAGGGGTGATTTGAGTGGGGTTGACCCCAGACTTACATGTAGGCAAGGCACAAGTAGCCATTGTTGTCCAAAGCCCGGCATGTTCTACAAAGCTAAGAGAAGGAATTGGAGGAGATCCTGCAGGGTGCAAGTGCTGCATGCCCAAAGCATCCTGCAAAGGTAGGACCCAACCCACATTGGTACACAAAGGTAGTACTCAAAACAGGAGAGTTAAGAGTTGCGCTGCATGAAAGACATCCTTACCCTAATCTGCCTTTCAGGCTGTTTAATTCCTCATTTAATTTAACCTCTTCCCCAGCCCTGGGAGGCCTTGCAGGGCTCTTCCCTCCCAGAGCTTCCCCATGATCGGGTCCCTCTCTGGCCGGAGGAGCAGCCTCCAGAGCAGCTGTCTGCAGGAGACCTCCTGGTCCCCGCACGGGCAGCCTAGCTCCCCTGGCACAGATGGACTCGTGCCACCCAGCCCCGGGGAGGTGAGACGCAGTTGTTCTCCAAGGCAAGACCCCTAAGTGTCCCCCGAGAGGAGGCTGGTGCCAAAGGACGCTCTTGAGCTGGGGTCACACGTCCCACACGGCAGTGGTCTTCACCCCTGCCAATGCACTACAGGTGGCCACAGCAACTGCAAGCTGTCCTGAAACTGGAGCCTTTACAACTAGTTAGATAACAGATATGGTCCATTAGTTTGGCAGGCCGACAGGCCCTCATGCCAAAAAGCCCATCTCTACTCAAAAGGGACACTGTTAACAGTAACTCAAGAGGATGCAACAGAAGAAAATAAACAACAGTTGAGGCAGTTGGTGTAATTGGCCAGCGGACGAAAATAAATTTATGCCAGCTTGTGAATACGGCTGCTGAGCGCGATTCAGTGCATAAATTGCATGGCACAGAGCACAGGGCAGGCAGGAATAAAATTAAGTAGGAGACAAAGGCCAGGCTGCCTCTTGGAGAATATCACCCGCCCAACCACCCAGCTTTTCCCATTTCTGCCCATTTCACTCACATGTGTCCCCTGACGTCATTAATGTATGGGTTTCCCAGCCAGCCATAATGTTTTTCAGGAGGGACATATGCCTGAGCCACTGCTAAAACAAATACCCAAACCCCCCAAACCCAAGCAGAATTAAAGAAAGAAAACGTTCAGCAGAAAATCCCAACCATTTCAAGTGCTCTTTGAGCACCACACATGAATAACAAAGAGTGAGCCTGCCATTTATTCCTTTGCGGATCACTTTTAAGATCAGCTTTTGTTCTGTGCTTTTTAAAGCAGCCAGTCCAATGGGCAAAAATTCCATTCCCAGGAGCACACAAGAAAGAATTGGGAGCCCTGGGCTGAACATTTCACCTTTACTTTTTTTATTCTGTACTATAAATGTTCGGCATGGTCTTAACAGGCTGAGACAGCGTCTTCCTTTATGCAGTGGGGCCGACAGCTTGGAAACTGGGATTCTGCGAGGATGAAAGCAGGATGGAGGCTACCGATGATGCGAATCACCTAGAGAAAAAGAGACCTCAGCCTAGATGGGACCCTACCAAACAGAAACATAACTGCTGCTTTGCAGATCCTGCTTCTGGATCTTACAGGTAGCAGAAGAAAAAATATCTCCCCTTTTCTCATCCTGACCTGGATAGGCACAAGGCAATTTAGACACCTATTCACCCCGTCGTTTAGCTGCACGCCTCTTGCTCTCAGCAGTTCTCCCTGTGAAACATGGGCCTACCTTTTTTGCAGGAAAGCTCCAGTTCTTGCTCACACAAAGGCAGTTTCAAAGGCAGCGGAAACCCAATGCTTGTGTTCTCTCCCACCTTCAGGGACAGAGAGGCCCCTGCTTGTTGCCAGCTCAAGCCCATCCTTTGCAGGGAGCTGGGAGTCCCCTTGCCACAGGGAAAGCGCTGAGCAAGCTCCTAGCAGGAGCTGGGCTTCCTGCCTTTTTCCCCAAACTGATGGGCTGCTTGTTTCCCTCCTCAAATCTTGATTTATATCACTGTCTTTTTCAAAAAACGACTAATTCCCAGTGCAAAGCAATGAGGTCACTATAGACTCTGCAGAAGACACTATCACTGCTGTCCTACGATCCCCTCAGTCTTTGCTTTGACTGCCTTGTTTTCCCGAGCCATATGGGAAGATACTGCCTCTCAGCAAAATATAGATGTGAGAAGGCTCAAGGGCTATGCCTCAGATGACAAAGACACTAGCATTTCTTTGACATTTATAACTCTAAGAACTAGATTTTTTCCCTTTTTTTTAATTATAGAAGAATGATTTGAGCCAGATTTTCAAAGATTAGTTCAAATCCCATTTAGGCATGGCAAACAAATGTCCTGATTTTTCCCCAGAACTTTTAGAGGCATTTTGAAAAATCAGGTCATAAAAGTCACAGCAGGAGCTGCAGAAGGCAGAGACCTTCCACCAAACTTTTTCTCAAACAGCTTCCCGTGCCCACAGAGTCGCTCCTCTTTACAGCCTCCTACAGAGCCTGGGAAATAACGTCACACTGGTAGCATCAGACAGCTGGAGGAGGTGGGGACCACCAAAGTCAGTGTTGTTAGATATAGCTGGCATAGTTAAGCAAATGCATTTTTATGCTCTGATAGGATGTACAGATTCACTGAAACTGAGCCCAAGAAGACCCACAGCAGTCACTCCGCCTGGCCAGTGCAGAAACAACGTCCTTCTTTGAACGTGGCAAATGCATCCACAGCATGACCACGAAGTCTTCTAGGCGTAAGGCATTTTAGGGTAAGGTTAACTAATTAACAATGATGAATTGTGTTTCTTGACCATTTGAAACCACACTGTTCCTTTGGGAAAGCTGTTTGTGGGCACGTGTGGTTGTGCGCAGACTCGTGGAGGCAATTGCTGCTGCATCGTCTGACAGTGAGGAGCCTCTAACGTGTATCTTTGTACCTGCAAAGCCATTCATCCAAAGTCCTCCAACTGCCTTGCAAATATTAATTGACGACTCACATCCTGGGGACGTAGGTAAATATCAACTCCCCTGTTTTACGGAAAGGTCAACTGTTGCATAATGCCAGTTGATGTCATTCAGAAACTAAAACCAAAAGATGATTTTCTGTTTTAAGGATGACATCCCATTCCCCGCGTTGTGTAACACTATTTCGTGTTATGAGACCATTTTTTTCCTGGAATTTTACATGTGTTTCTGTTCTAAATTCTGCTGGCTTCTGTTGCTCTTCTGCAGCCACAGATAAGTGTTCTGCTTATTTACTGGAGATCTCCCTATCTGCAGGCTTTCATCACATGTTGGAGTCCCAGCAGCTCCCATCCCTACAGAGCACCACCCATGCACAGGTACTGGAGGGGACTGCTTGGACCCGAACCGTGAGAGCAGGTATCACTGGGGCGAGCTGTAAACCAGACATTCAGAAGTTTAATGACTGTTCATACACGATTGAAACTCAGAGATCCTGCATCAAGCCTGGGTAGAAAGCATGTCTGCCCGGGGAACAACTGGCAAACCTGAGACATCACTTGAGGTTCATTTTCAGCATTTGGCACACAACTTGCCCTTTTATTTGGAGAAGTACCATTGATCAGAGGACTTTAATGCCCCAGACCCCCCTGGGGCAGTGGGTGTGTTAAACCACACCTCGTAAAGAGGGAGAGAAAAGGTGTGATCTCCAGAGAGACTGTTACTGGAGAGTGACACAACTGCAGTGGCACAGCTGTGGGGCAATTTCTGCTCTTATTATTGGGTTCTTCTGCTGCTGCTTCGTTATTAAAGTGTGCAACGCTGGCCAGCTTTAGAATAACCTTGTTTGCAGCAGGTGTAGCTCCAGATTTCCTATCTCCGAGTGCATCTTCTGTTTGCTTTTCTCTTGTTGCCAAACCTGTGGTAGAGCTCTGCTCAGGGTGACAACACCAAGTAACAAAGGCTGGGTAGGTAAGGAGCAGAAAATGAATTTCTCTAATGGATACAAATCCAGTATCAAAATATCAGGGTCAAGCAAAAGATGAGATTTTTTTTCTCTTCATTTTTCCTTTCTTTTTTTTGGGGGGGGGAAACAGGATGAAACAAAATTGCTATTCTTCTCACAACTATGACATAGCCGGTGACAAGTAATGCTGGAGGCTGTTACTTGTCTCTCCTCCCCCCACTGCTGCAGTCCTATGGAGGATGTCCCAGAAAAAGAACTACCTTTGACAAGACTGTGACAAAAGGTGCAGCCCAGGAAGATCACCATGGAAGCAGCCAGAAGCCAGTTTTGGCACCAGCCCAAGGAGAGCCATGATCTGCCACAATCCAACCATCCACCTGCTCCCTTTTCTTGTTCCTCTTGGACCTAGGACAGGGCAGGCCTCACATTGCCTCTGCCCTCACGTTGCACAAGGTATCCTTTTAAAATAACTACACAAGATGCCACGCAGTCTTTACAAACACATCTTCTCAGTATTCACTGTGGAAGTACCACGTTCGCCCCACCATAGCAGTGGAGTATGCATTTTGACCCACATCTACCAATCCAATAGCTATGCCGGTGTTTGAGGCTAAAATATCATCTTCTGGGCAAGTTACCTTGAGCTTCAAACTCTTTTCCACAAGGACAACAAGATGTGTTTGTCCCAAATCTTCCTCCTAACCCAGTGTTGGAGGACTTGATCTAGGAATGATCACAGTTCAGCACGGGTTAGAAAGACAAAAAGACCACTTCCCTGCCCAGCGGCAGTTGGTGTTATACAGACAGCATCTTCTAGGTTCCAGAAAGGACCATTTTACTCTTAAACAGGCTCTTAAACTTCTTTTCTTTCTCTTTTTGCAGCACAGAAGGGGAAACACTAGCCTTGCTGATTGAAAACTTTGTTTCATGAGTGAAAGCCAGCAATACTGAGGAGGAACATAAGCTCGAGAGGGAACTGTGCTCAAACGAACGCCCTATTGTGAGATAAGTTTTTCTTTTAGCAATGAATCAACATAATAATCCATCTGTAACACTAGATGCGTCTGCCTGTACTACAGCAAAGGGCCATCTGCCCATCTGCATATACGTTCAAAATGCTGCTGGGACAACCGCGATGGTCTCTTAATGAAAGGCACTCAGCAATTAGTACTTAAGTGAAATCGTGCCCGGGTGGTTCTGAACCCTCATTTGTCCTTCCCTCTCCAATGCAACAAGTGTCTGTAACTTTTTCTCTTTGTTTTTATTCCAGCAGTTTCTTTTCAACGCCAGTGGGAAGGGGCGAACATGTTCCAATTCCTGCAACAGCAGGAGCTGAGTCAAGTTGTAATCAACATATGTCCGGTGTAAGCTGCGCGGCCGCGAATTAGAGGGGCAAACTGCTCGTCGTTTCCAAAATACCCACCTGCTCAGGGGCCAGGCTGCAGCAAAGCCATCCACTACGTGGCTCCATCTGTCTGATAAACAGGCTGCAGATTTGCTGAAAGCTGAATCATTTTGCCTCTATTTACTTCTTTTCTTTCCTTCTCTTCTCCCGCCCTCTTCTAATTGGAGCTTGCTTGAAAGGTGCAGACACCCACAAAAACAATGCGGCACAATGAGGCCAGCGCTGACGTTCGTTAAAGCGCTTCAACCGAAATCCGTGCCTGGCTGAGGCTGAGCAGGCATAAAGGAGACAGACCTCAGCCGCCAACCGGAGCGGGAAAATTAAAAAAAAAAAATTAACCAGGCTACGAAACAATACAGAAAATCCACTTGGGGTGCATTGTGCTACAGTTACCGAAAGTAGCTGCAACCAGGATGCAAAGGGTGCTTTAGCACAGGGGTCCTGCTGGAAAACAGGTGAGAGAACGTGCCTGATGTTAAACGTCCAGAGGACCAGCCCTCCAGCCCTGCGCAGCGAGGGGCAAGGTGGGACGAGGACCACAGCATCCCTGCATCCACCTCCAGCTCTGCCACAGACACCCTCCACAGACTCCAGAACGTACAAGAAAGTAGTGGAAATTGTGTATATTGGTATTGTAGTGTCCAAGCAGGAGTAATCACAAAAATGCATCCTCTTGGAGGAGGTCTTCCCTTGCAATCCACAGCCCAGAATCACCCTGGCAGTCCCACAGTTAGTAAAAGAAGGATATTTCTATTCCTGTCACAAAAAATGATGGCTGGATTGTTCCCAGCTTGGAAAGCGCAGACTGCTGCATGGAGCGTCTAGGCCAGGACGTGTTATGGTCGTGAATTTCTTTCATCTAATTGCTTAACCTCATTAGGGAAATGCTGGATTTCTCCAATAATCAGACCTTCCATTTCACTTACAAAGGAGAGGGGAAAAAAAAAAAAAAAAGTAATTGTGATTCTAAATACATTTTACTAAAAACATTCAACAACTTCTACCCAGTAAAGACATCCTACAAAGGCACATTATTTCCCCAGTAGCCTGGACTATCTCCATAGGAATCAATTACATTTTTAGATGGACTACTTGCAAAAAGCATTAAAATTAGACAGTAAAAGCTATTTGCAAGAATTAACACCAATAGGAGCATCGATTTTCTGGTGAGAGTGAGAAATGGAGAATGAGTCAGGTTTCAAACACCTGACAAGACAAAAAGGGTCTTTCTGGGGAAAACACCTCCTTGCTGCAGATGACGATGAGATTTTTCTTCATGCTTTGCTGCCACCTCATTGAGTTGCTCTCCAGCAGGGCATAGAGAGGATCTGAAAGATAAATCAAGTTACTCAAGCAGTTAGGGTGGGAAGACTATGAGAAAATAATGTTCACCACACACCTAAAAGAGTTGCTACATGCAACCGATACCACTGCTAAGTGCAGTAAATTCCTCCACGGGTTTCACTGCTCAAACCTGGTTCAACATCTTAAAGGGTAGCTCTCTTCCACTCATTTTATCTACTATCTGCTGTTTTCCTTTGGCTTTGGAAACCCATCTACCAACCTACCCATCCAAGACAACCTTCCTCCCTGCCGAACATTTCACCATGATGAGCAGCTTCTCCCCAGTCCCCTGTGAACCCCCACTGCCTTTCAGTCCCTCCTGACTCTCCCCACATCAAACAATGCAGTTAAACATTCAAGAGCCTGACAATTTACATGACTAATTGCAGTTCAAAGCTCACGGGGTGGATTTCAACCCCTGAAACGGTGCTCAGCCTTCAGCCAGATGAATCGCCAATCCTATTTTTCCAGGCCTGCTCCCACCTCTGCCTGAAGGAAGGATGCAGGGAATAGACGTGACCGGTGCCTCAGCTGCACCAGGGGCAGGGTGTCCCTGCATCCCACCCTTGGGCCACCCGTAGCACTGCACATTGGGGTTTTGATGGCAGCAGAGACCCATGGGGTGCTTTCCAGGAACAGCTTTTATATGTGTTTCTCAACCATGCAGGTGCCGTGGCAAGGTGAGAGGTGCAGGTGCAGTTCTGGGGAGATTTTGCCATCGGCTTCAAAGGGGCCTGCTCCTGGACATCGAAGCATGTTTGGCAAAGGATGAGAAACTCAGCCAACATCTCCACAATGACTGACAGGAGACAGCAAGCCCACAGTAGGGCCAGATCCCAGCGATGGAGTTAAAGGGAGACCAGCACAATCACTGGGTACAGGTGCTGCTCTTGTAGGCGCCTGTGCCAGCACGCAGCGGTGCATCGCTCTTGCTCCTGCCGCAGCACCCCCGGCTCCCCCGGCCCCTCGCTTTGTAGGGGTCACTCCTGCTGCCCTCCTGCCTCGCGCCTGCGTGGCTAAGACACCTCTAGGAACGGGTAGGGAGGAGGGAAGAGGCAAACTTCATGAAAAGTCTATGGGGCATCCTGACCCTGTTTCAGCCCAGCCCGGGGCCATCAGTCCCTGCCCCAGCAATGCTGTGGGATGCCGTCAGCAGCAATGCCATGGCCATCAAGCCAGGACAGATGTGCAGGCTGATGTCCTGTCCCATCCCCGCAGAGGTGCCCAATGCCCGGGGATGCCTCACACCCTGTCTTTGGGGGACCCAGCCTGTGGTCCCCAACTTGCATCCCCAAACCCAAGACCCCATTTCAAAGCCCAGCAGTGGGACGCAGCTGCCCCATGCTGGAAACCACTGTACCCCCCATGTGAGCCGGGCTGAAGGCAGCCGGCGTCGGCTGCGTTGCGACTCATCCCGTTCTCTCCCAAACCTGGAGTTTTCCACCCCATCGCAGAACAAATCCGCACCAGGGCACTAAGGACAGGTGGGTGCAGAACCCCACGAACCCCACACATTGTCAGAGGGATTAAAATGGAGGCAACAACATGGGAACAGCCACCCTGCTGTGGCAGAGCCTGGATGCTTGTTGAAACATCACTATTTTTTGATCCTCTGTGCCTGGTTTCAGACAAAACCTTCCTCATTGCACTACAGAGAGAAGGGTGGGAGGGAGGAGGAGCAGGGCCATGGGCAGGAGGAGTTACCCAGACAGAAGCCATTTGCACTGACCTTGGGGATCCAGCATCCCCCCCCCCCCCCCTCACCCCCCCCCCCCCAACTTGGAGCCCCCCAACTTGCATGCCTCATTGCAGGGCTGAAGGTACAGCTTTGGCTGGCAAACGGCAGCCCCATCCCGAAGCATCGCAGGGACATGCAATGGCCTGGCTAACGAGCAAGCCCACGTTACAGAATCCAGCTCACCGCTTTGGCTGGTGGCCCAGCTGCCTTCTTGTGCCCCCGTACCCCATTTGCATAACTATCCATGGGGGGGAGCGGGGCAGCCCCACAGCCGAACAGCTGGCCATTCGCAAAATGGATTATATCACCCTTTTGTCCCCATGTCTGGCTCGCTCCGCTTGCATATTCAAGCTTTTACCCCTGGCTGGGCATCTCCTGTGCTGGGGAGCTGCAGAGGCACTCAAGGCGCTCCTGGCTCAGCCCCTCTCCCGCAATTCGGTTTGCTCAGGTATACAAGTGCCCGAGAAAAGAAAATAGAAACAGATCATCAGGGCAGAGCCCTTAATGCGAGGGAAGTTTAAAGGAATGTGTTGAAACAAGGTTGGATGTTATCATTTGCAAGTGGATTTAGGAACAGGTGTAACCGTGAATACTGGAGCGTGTGAAAATGCAGCATTAGGCAAATGAGCTAGCCAAAAAAAAAAAAAAAATTACATTTAGGAGTAATTTTTTTCCTGTCTGAGAGCCTCTAGGGTCACTGCTATCATTCTGAGCAGCTCTTACTATGCCCGAAAGATACACGTCTTCAGGAGTTCAAGGTCTAGACAGCTTTGTGTATGCACAAACAAGACTTACAGCCCCAGTTCTTTGCTGCTTATGGGCTAATTTCCCACTCTTTTCCTGAAGACTAATGGTTTCAGGGAACCTTTCTTGGTGAGAACTCAAACAGGCTGGTGCCTAAAGACTAGCCCAGCCATTCCCACTAGCCCTGATTAAGGTAGAATGATTGAAATGCCTTTAAATAATGATCTCCTATATTAGATTTTTTTTTTCCCCTGTTCCAAATTCTCTCTTTCTGTTGATTTCTGTGATTTTTCCCTCTTGTTTCTACCCCATTTTCTCATTTGCCCTAGACAGACTCTAATAGAATAACATCTGAAAGCAGAACAGTCACGTTAGATAAGTGAGACACACTCACCCTGCCCTGCGCAATGGAGGAGAGCTACAAGGTCACCCAGCATTTTCCAGTACAAGATCCTGATTTTAGACTTGTTTTCATAGGCTTAAAGGTGTTTAGGCTGGGGTTCTTCTATGTCTGGTATTTTATTTTGGTTGATTCCTTCCATTTTATTTTTTTTTTTAAAGCTAAATTGATACAAGAAAAAAAAAATTGCTCTATTAAAAAACCAGACCACCCACTGATCATCTAGCTAAGAAGCCTTAGCATGTGTAAGGACTTTGCCAGGGTTACTGTGATCATCCCAAAGCCAGTGTCACAAATCAGCATTCGTGATTCCTGTAAAATTTCATCCAATGCCTTGCTTTCAGGGCTGGCAAAACACATCAGTTTGTAAACTCTTTGAGATTTGAGACTTCAGCAGCTCAACTCTAAATATTTCCTATGTGCTGGGCATGTGCCTGCCATCCCAGCTCCCTGCTGCTGCCCAGATAACGCATGCACCGCCCAAACCCTTCCAACAAACCAGCTCTGGACGTGATTTTCCAAACGGAGAGAGGACGATGGATATAACTGAGCAGCACGGGGAATAGAACGGCTTGACGGGGATGGGGAGACATTAGGGATGCTAATGAGCCCAAGGGGAAAAACAGAACTAGATCATCTTGTACCAGCCAGACTTGAAAAATCCAGAGTAAAACCCCTGCTCCCTAGGCACGGACATTGCTTTCTTGGTAAGTAAAAAGCTGTGAGGACATCTGCAAAATATGCATCTGATTTCCCCTCTGGTGGATCCATGTTATCGGAAAATAAACAAAGCAGGAGGCTGTTAGCTTGAGTAGTGAATTAATTTGTTGTGGATCTTAAGATCATGACAACGCTGATGACCAAATCTGCAGAATTAGTATGCTTTCATATCCTTTTTCAGTGGAGGAGTTGTATCACATAATGTTTTTAAAACTATGTGTTAAAGGGAAATGAAAATTGCGAAGTCCCTCAGAATTAGGAAACAGCAGACGCAAGGCCGCCTACAGACTCGTAATTTGCTCTCACGCACCCTTCTGCATGATGCAAGACTCTCCATCCAGATACCAACACGCTCTCCCTCGGCGGGAACACGTCTCGTTCGGCGCAGGCAGAGCCCTCGGGAGGATGAAGCAGGGTCACGCAGCAAAATCGGGTCATCGTACACTGCAAAACACGTCATTAGCTGCAAAAAAGCAGAAGCTGCAGACAATACAGGGCCATCCTCTGTCTCTCTTTTCCAAGATCTCCCTCTTCTGCCTGAGAATTATGAGAATGGATTTTGAGGAATCGCTGCTTCCCTGAGATGTGAGCAGCCCTGTGTTTTGATGAGCGATCCCATCGCTACAGCGCACGTCACAAGTGAGGGCTACAGCCCTGCCCTTTCCCTTGCTGGAGCTACCTAGCCATGAGCCGCAGCTCTGACGCTTCCAGAAACCCATTCAGACAGCGTCTCAAACTCCCACCTGATGCACAGTAGCTGTGAGATGAAGCAGGGAAGAGCAAAATAATTAAAAAGAGAAAAAAAAAAGTAAAAAAAAAAAAAAAAAAAAAAAAAGAGGAAGGCAGCTGGGCCAATTGAATATCACCCCAGTCCATAGCTGAGCGCTCTGGGAACACAGTCTCGCTCCACGCTGCTGCAGGGAGGAGTTCAGCCAAGTCTGATTTGGAAAGTGGGACACAAGTTTTGAGTACCCAACAGAATAGCCCTCACTTTAAATTCACATCACCACTCACATCAGACAAGCTTACCTGAATCAGGACACCACAGCTCCTTGTCCAAACCGAGACATCATAAAACATTTAATCTTACGGTTTGGGTTTCAAGGAGTGTAAGAAGTGAAATACTGCTCTAAGGAAGTTTTAAACTTGTCTCTATAGAGTTCCTGCAATACTTCTCCGGCTCAAATCACTCTCAGCATAGATCTCTCAGTCACTTTGCAATAGCAAAAACCCCATAAAAGCAGTACTGCTGGATGAGTCCAAGAAGCTGCAGATAGTAAAAGCACCCTCATTTTCCCCCTAGTAAATACCAGCTTTCAGCATACCAGCGACTATTGTGCCGACCAGATGGTGGTGGGAGCAGTAACTTGGATGATGTTAATTACACACAAACTCCAAAACAACTGATGTCAAAACTCACTTTGAAAACACACCAGAATGGGCTGCTAAGCATACGGTAGCAACGCTCCTCTAAAACTGTATTTTGTGTGTGTTTTAAACAACTAACAAGCTCCACCAAGGGGTCCGAGGATAAGCGGCCACAGCAGCAGGGTCCTAGATCCCAACTACCTGATGCTGAGGAAAAGGCAAACGGATTCAAGCACTGGAACAGGCTGCCCAGGGAAGTGGTTGAGGCACCATCCCTGGAGGCATTTAAAAGACACGTAGATGCACAGTTTAGGGACATGGTTTAGTGGTGGAGTTGGCAGTGCTGGGTTAACAGTTGGACTTGATGATCTTAAAGGTCTCTTCCAACCTAAACGATTCTGTATGTGGCGGCAGTGGCAGCCCACAGCTCCCGGACCAGGTCCTTTGCAGGGTGAGCACACGCAACACGTGCCACCAACCCAGCCAGGGTTGTTCCTCTTGTAGGGAGAAGGCAGAAGCCCTGAAGGAACCATCCTGGGTGATCTGCTGAGCTGCACCGGATGATCTCTAATGAGAGGATGAGCCCTGCTGTGAAAGCCCGCTGTGCAAGCACACTGATCCACTTTTAAAAAGGAACACCATATAGTTTGCAAACTGTACATAGTGGGCAGATTGAGAAACATTATTCTGGCATCCACCAACCATCAACAAGGACTTTCAAGCAAACCTGTGTGTTTTCAGAGGTTCTGCAGAGGCTGGCTTTACACCAACAGATAACCAGCATCTTTACCTGCAATCTGAGTGTAAATGTAAATTCACTAGGCACCACCCCACCAGAATCGACTTGGATACAAACAAATGGTGAGGTGCTGGAACAGGCTGCCCGGAGAGGTGGTGGATGCCCCATGCCTGGAGGTGTTCAAGGCCAGGCTGGATGGGGCCCTGGGCAACCTCGTGTAGATCCAGGCCAGGAGGTTGGTGTCCCTGCCTGTGGCAGGGGGGCTGGAACTCTGTGATCCTTGGGGTCCCTTCCAACCCAAACCTTTCTATCATTCTATGATAATACATATTTATGTTTTCCAGAAAGACAATTTAGCCCAAGCTTACAACACAGGGGCCTATATTCTAGCAAATGTTAACTCTGAATAGGAACCACACATTACAGTTGAACCATGCATGCACTGGGCACTGCTACCTCAGCTCCAGGGTGCTTTCCTTGCCAGGTTACTCTCACCTCCTCTTCCTCCAGCAGTCATTTACTTTGTGACAGGTTTTAGGTTTGCTTGGAGATGCAAGTTGCACAGATCTAAAGGCAAATGGGACATGAGGTCAGCTAGCCACTTCCCCTGCCCCGCAGCGAGCTGAAATTCAGCTATTGCTCCAGACAGATGCTTGCTCTTAACAGATGTCCATCTGTGGAAGAACTACTACCATCTCCCCACACATCTCTTCAGTTGTTCCCTATTTTTTTTTTTTTTTAATATTGGACCTTAGAAGAAACTATCACTCATCCTAGCTGTAATTTAAGCCCAGTCTACCATAAGATTTCAAGCTCAATTCTTTCAGTGCATCCTCACAAGTGCATTTCCCCCACATTTTCAAGATACCGGTCATGCCACTCTCCACTGCACTCTCTAGTCCTAAGTGCAGCGTCTCAAGTTGCATACTCACAGGTGCTCCTGCGAAGCACAGGATTATCTTGAATCTCACCAAATATATTGCCATTTGTTAATCTTGGCCTGAAGTTTGCTTTTCTACTACCAGCAGGACAAACTACCAGCTCCCTTATCCAAAATAATGCTAACTAGTTGGCCCCACTATGAATATATGCAGTTGTTTAACCCTATCTAAATCCAGTGCCTTGCTGGAAAAGATCTTGTCTTTCCCCATCAACTCCTCTCTGTCGCAACCATTTCTGCAAGTTGCCAAGGCTATTTCGAATTCTAATGCTATCTTATCTTTCACATCTGTCCAGCTTCCTGTTGACTGCAAATTTAACTGTGCATACTACTTTGTTATCCAGGTTAATAAAAGCGAAGGATAAGTGACCCAGAGCAACCCCCACAACCCCATGCAATAGTCTTCCGTTCTGACATCGGGTGCAAGACGGAAGGAAACCACTCCCCGACCAGAGCTGCTTACAGCCTGGCCCAGCCCACTACCAGATACAATTCAGTCTCTGAAACTATGCCTTCCCTTTTGCAAACCACCTCCTGTATTTGCCCAACAGCCACTACAGATTTTATCCTATAACCAAGTGCAATAAAGGTGCCAAATTCATCATCTGTAAATTTCTTTTTAAGATCTTGTGCATGATGCAAAGCGTGAAGCCAAAGCCTTCCCCATCTGAAGTAAGTTTTAACCAGTAATTCCTTTTATTCTTGGTTCTCATGGGGATTACATTAGCATCTGTAGACAAAGCACACACATTCCCTGCAGCAGATTTCTTCATTTGCCAGTGTTACCGCACAGCTGTTCAACTACTTATTTTCCTGTCATCCACTAATAAGAGCTTAAACTTGATAATTACTACTTCCTACTTTCATGAAACTTGTTCTTCAGAATCTAAACCCACTCCTTTCTGTTCGCCTCCATGAAAAGGATATTTAGAGTTTTAACAGCTGGCTTACCAGGAGACCAAGCCCTGTCTTACCGTAAGCAGCCTGGTCTAGTGGGAGGTGTCCCTGCCCATGGCAGGGGGGTTGGAACGGGATGATCTTTAAGGTCCCTTCCAACCCAAACCATTCTGTGATTCTGTAATAAGCAAATGTATCTGTACCTTCACTTGGGAAAGCCCTTCCTCACCAAAGCATGTGGGTAGGAACGTGGCTTTGTGTTGACTGAAGACAGTGCACCCACAGAAGGGAACTGGAGAACCTCACCTTTGAGGTTCATCGAGATCGCAGCCAGGCGATCAGAGCTAGAATAAATATTACCTGGTCTTCTACTCTTGCCTTTGCTTTATCACCCTTATTAAAAGCTTCAGT
>KL276242.1:0-21768 GCA_000699545.1 Podiceps cristatus
CCCAAACCTTTCTATGACTCTATGATTCTATCACGGGACAGGAATGGGAACGTGTGGCCCATGCTATCCTAAATGAGCCTGAAAGTCTATACACTAATTCACACAGGGAATTGAAAACTTTTGGGCTAGGATTAGGTCCAGAGTCTATTCAAAATTCGATTTAGGAGCCTATTTTCATCTCTGTTGGCAGGGTTCCTGCTTAAACAGTAGTTGGTCTTAGTGGTGGTGTCTTGCTGCTGGTACTTACATGTATTTTCTTTGACATTTGGAATTGGAATTTCAGGTCAGAGATCCCAGGGGCAGAAGGCTGATGTAGTACCTACAGGAGGCCAAAATGTCCTGCATAGCTTGTTTGTCCTAGCACAACATGGAGTATCGTACATGAAGGAGAGGGAGCAGAACCTGGCAGTGACTTTCCAGAGCTATCGTTTATTTGATACAAATCAGCGAAGTCATTATTTACTGGTGCTCCAGAAGCAGCTTTGGAAAGCTAAGCAGGGAACAATTGGGAGGAAAGATTGTCTACGAACATCTTCTTGTGAGAAGGGTGAGGTCTGCTGTGTAGGCAGCACTGGAAGAAAGCAGCCGGTGACTCCTGGGAAGCAAAAAGCGAAGTGTGCGCCACGGAGGCAGGGTGGCTTTTACAGAACACAGGGCTGAAAGGAGCTCGTGGCTGTTGCCCCGTTTTAAACTCATGTCATTTTACCACAGATTTTATTGCAGTTGCTGTGAGAGGTATTTTTCAATAGCCACTTTAACAGTTACAGAACAGGTTGGCTTAGTGCTGCTTTAAATTTTATAGGTGGCTTGCTAGAGAATTGACACCTACAAAAATAGATGGTTCATTTCCAGGGTTCTCAGACCACTTTCAAGTGCCTTATTTCAGAGTACAGACCTAGTGGAGCACGGTTCATCCAACTCTCCTTTTTTTCCCCTACTTGCTGCCTGTGCCTTTTGCACGGAAGCTGAAGCTGCCCTGCTCCAAGGGCAGCCCATGCTGCTGAGTTGTTCTGTAGTGGTCGTGTAAGAGTATGGGTATCTAGGCACTGACGGATGCCACTCTGTGATAGGAGCCAGTAAAACAGATGCAAGGTTTGTCTGTCATTGGTGAATGCGTGCATCTTGATACAGCTCTGCAATCCTCAGGTTTTAGGGTGAGGTCTGTAAAGGCAGTGCTGCTCCTCGAGCTCAGGCTGTTTTCAGTGCAGGTGATGACATCTGCTGGGTTCATTGCCTCTTGAGGAGGGACTGACTTGCAGACCAAGGTTTAGTTCCCATCTTAATGCCATCTGTGCTTTTCGTATTCCGCCACCAAAAATTACATTTGCTGGAAGAAAGATTTCAATCACTTGGCTCACTTGAAAAGACGACCTTGATATCAGTGCTGATGACATGCATGATGGTGCCTGTTCTGGGTAACAGACTGCAGCTGCTGGCTGAAGTCCTAGATGTTTACTTGACAGTTTTCTACCTGGTTTTCAGAGCCTGAACTAACGTGGAAATCCCTCTGCTTTTCCACCTATGGAGCAGCCAGGAGCGAGCCAGGGCTGCGTCAGCTCTCTGTGCCGTCAAAGCTGGTGGTTGCGGGGGGAGCCATGTTGTTTCTTGCCAGCTAGAGCCAGGTGCTCTGGGTACACTCTGCCACAGCGGCTCTGATTCTGTAGTTTTTTTACGATTTTTAAAACACAAGGAAGTTATGAAAGTTATGTAATTTCTTCTTTCTCTTTCTAGCTACTCTTACCTATGACACTCTCAGGTTCGAATATGAAGACTTCCCTGAGACCAAAGAACCCGTTTGGATCCTCGGCCAGAAATACAGTGTTTTTACAGGTATTTTGCATGTGTGATGCAACATGCTCTGACGCTCCAGAGGGCTTTGCTAGTGTTGCACTTTGCTTTCTGAGCAGCAGGGTGACTGCAAACCTTACAAGCACACTGCAGGGTCTCCCTTTTTGCTAGCAGAGCATGCAGACTGTAAGTGCCGTGCTTCTTTCTGGCCACCTCTGCGGACTCTGGAATATTTCTGTGCAGAAAGTTACTGTTTAGTAGTTATTGGGACTTGTGTCCTGAGGCCAGGATAGTTGGGGCAAGGGGATAGTTCAAGGGGAAGGCAAGAAAATGGTTTACTGCTTCATAATTTGCCTGTGTCCATGGCGCCTTTGGGTTGATTGCAGCATTTTTTTGGGGAAAAAGAAAGTTTCTTCTGCACTGTCGGTTCTTCAGCCAGACTTTGCCTCTCTGGGCACACAGACTGAGTGAGGAGCAGAAAGCTGTTGTCTGGGAAGGTGGGAGAGAGATGGATTTAGCTGTGTTTGGTGCTACCCTCATGTGTGTGCCTTTCAATGCCGAAAAATTTTCAGAGAAAGAAGAGATCTTGTTGGATGTGACCTCTCGCCTTTGGTTTACCTACAGAAAGAACTTCCCTGCTATCGGTACGTACTGTGGACGAGTCTAAGTATATCCTGGAGTTATCTCTACCTAATAAAACAATCTCCACAAGCATAACATTAATTTGGTCCCGATTATAGGAATCTGAAATGTGCTTCGTTTAATTGATAAGGATAGACTTTTTGTTTATCTGATGATGAGAATTCCTCGGCTGTGAGGGATAACAACAATGATTTTAAAGGGACACAAGAATGAGTTTGGGAAGCCTGTCTAGAAACCTCCTTTCTTTGAGCAACATGGGAAGATTTTTGTACTTCATGTTCATTAGGTCCTACATAAGGCTATTGTAAAATATTATTTAATGATGGTCCTGGGCTTGAAGTGGGTTAAAGACATGAAAGCTAGAGATGTGATACAGAAATTACGGCCTTTGTGCATCTGCTCTGGACTGTGTGGGGGATTTTTGTTTGTTTGTGGGGAGGTTTTTTTCTTTTAAATGCCTGAGGTGCCTGTTACACACAGGAACTGTAGTAATATGGGGAACGTTTCCCACTGAACTTGAGGGAGGATGTCTTGGTTCCTTAAGGCATTCTGCACCATCTCTTCTGTGGTTTGGTTTTGTGTACTGGGTGGAAGGTGTATTAGAAGAGATCTGAGAGCAGGTAAATGGGACTCCAAGCCCCATCTGTGTCCCCGCTGTCAGCGTCATCTCTGGCAGTCGATGGGGAAAATGGCTCAGATTTGGAAAAGAGACTTGGTAACTGGTCCTTTTGGCTTCTGTTCTTTCTGTACTGGGAAGCCCTTTGCCAAACAAGGTATGAGACATCTTTGATGCAGCTCAATCCCTTTAAATTCATGTTTGTCAGCCGTAGTTTAACATGTGTTTGAAATGGAAGGGTTAGCACGTGTTTAACTATGGCTCACAAACATGATTGGGGTTTCTGTGCAAGTTATTAAAGGGGAGGGGGGTGGGAGAAATCACATTTTTCTGAGTCCTTTCCCATTTACACTATAGATACGATTTGCATGTCATACAGTAAACCTTTACCTTTTTCAGTCTGTCTTCTCCAAGTCATCCCTTTTGTTGTTGGCCACTTCCCTCCGTGCTTGTCCACTTAAATATTGTAAGCTCTTTAGAGGGGAACATCTTTTCCTAACTTTGTAAAGCGTTACCAATTTTTAATGTTTTATGTTATAAATTGCTAGCAAAATTGTAGAAGATAGCTGATGAGCATCCAGAAGTTGATTTAATATAGTTCTCTTGGGTGATTTTTCTCCCTGTGCTTTTCGTGTGAAGTAGTTGCACAGGATTGAAAGAAAAAAGCAGTATTATGAAGAAACTACTTCTACCAGCTGCGCTAAGGCACAGCTGACTGCATGCTTGTAAGCCAGCTCACTTGCTGTGGTCACACTAAACATTTTATCTATGAAGCTTGTAATAATAGCCAGAGCTTCAGTGGAGGAGCAGCCGTTTCCTTTTGAAGTTCTGTCAGGGAAATGCTTCCAGCCTTGAGGCCTTTGTCTCAGACTTTCCAGTGTGAGCCAATATCCAGCTTATTCTCCAATATTTTGTAGGATGTGGGTTTTTTCGTTGCTGGTGTGATATTTATTTTTTTTTTTTGGTTGGTAGGATTTTTTTTTGACCTATGTTTTTCACTTTGGAATCTCATCCAGTTGTAGTTGCTTATGATGTGGGAATTCTTTGGGCCTGATTTGTTTTGCATGATGAGTTGCCCTCTCAAAGTGAGGATGAGAAGTCACCTGTAACAAGCACATATCTGTAGAAACGTGTCTCTGAATGGGGCTGGGAGTCTGCAGCTAGGCTTGGGGATGGTTGTGCTTCTGAGAAATTCAGCTCTTTCTAGTTGAGTTGTTTGGATTTCTTTTTGAAGTTTTTTCCCCTTTCAGTTAGTGTTAGAGGGTTTTGTTTGTTTGTTTTTAAGGGATGCCATAAAGTTACTCACTGATAACCAGGGCTGAGAAACAAAAATATAGTTATGTGAGCTAAGGTAGTCCTTATCCCCTGCCTGATTTCTCGTGTGAACCTGCTACCTGTGCAGGCTTACAGCACTTCCATTTCTTCTCCCTTTTGGTGCTGTTTTACTACTCATTGTATGTTTATTTTCTGTCCTCATTTACAGGAGGAACCGGTCCCACATCTGACACTGGCTGGGGCTGTATGTTGCGGTGTGGCCAGATGATCTTCGCTCAGGCCTTGGTCTGCAGGCATTTGGGAAGAGGTAAACGAGTGCACAGCCCATACTGACTTCTGGGACCTTGTGCTTCCACAAGCTCAGTACCTGTAAGGACAGCAGATAGCAAGGGCACAGCTGTGAATTTTTCTTCAGTCTCTCGAGTTCAGGGCTGTTGAGAGAAACATCTGGAAATGCTCCAGCAGGTTTTTCCCTGCTGTCTATATCTCTCCATAGGTAGATAAAGTCGTCCAAGCCTTGAAGCAGAGCCCTGTAACATGCTAGTTAAATCCACTGAAGTCAAGCATGTGCTAGATTTTTCATGGAGGATTTTTTTGTACAGCTGAAGTTTAAAACAGCTGAGTAGGTTGATTCTTACTTAGTTTGTCACAAAGCCCTCACTGAGCATAGTCTCCTCTCCCTGAATATTTCTGCTCTTGTGCTTGGCCCATGCTTGGTCTGTAAGCAGCTGTACCAGAGCAATTTTTTGACGGTTGCTGATGGCCTCTGAACTTTGGGGGTATGATTTTTTGTAGTGATGTCACCAGTTTTTTCCCAGAATATGTAGTTCATGCCTGTCAATGAGAAACTGTAATCCTGTTCCTATCTGTGGGACAGAAGTACAATTTGTGTTTTCTGATTTTTTCTTTTTCTATTTATTTGCTTTTCTCTGTGTGTTACTCCTTTATCTCAGCTGTGAGAATGCTTACTTTTCTTTTAAAATTAATCCTTTAGTATTGGGAATGTCTCAGATGCCTAGTAATAAGAGTGACAGGAAAATTGGGTCAGTTGATTGATGCACAGGGAAGAGAATTGTAGCTTGCAACCTCTATTTGCTAATAAATATCATGTTTTGTTTCATATATCCCCTTGTTTGTCTTAGACTGGAGGTGGATAAAAGGGAAGAGGCAGATGGATAATTACTTCAATGTTCTTAATGCCTTCATTGACAAAAAAGACAGCTACTACTCCATTCACCAGATAGGTAAGAGCCTGGGTGCTGAAGAGCATGGAGATATTCAGTCTGGGTTTCCCATGAGCGTGGAACATCACTGTGTGTTTGTTTTACTAGCTTAGACCAAAAAAAAAAAAAAAAAAAAAAAAAAAAAAGGCATGTCAGGTAGTACATGTTACTATGCTGCGTGTTTTCTGACATGATGTAAAACTGTCACTCTTTATTATGGATTATGATGGATTTTTCTTCTTGATTCCATTAAGGCTGTCAGGTTTGCCTAATAATTTAGGTTATATTCAGCATCACTTTCCATATCCTCTCTAGCTAAGGTGAGAGGGATGCATGTGGCTGCCGTTCTCACTAGGACTTGTAAGATGAGAAGATCACTGAACAAAGAAATGCTCAGAAATAGCGAATGGACTAAGGAAGGATTTCACTTTGATATAAACTTCCCTGGCAAATAAAAGAGAAGCAGCCTGTTCCAGTGTTTCCTATAGGGTGTTAAGGCACCTATAGCTTTAGCAAACAGAACTTGAGGTTACAGAAGTGGTCTTGGTAACCAAACACTCCGAGTAAAATTTCTTCGGAGGTAACATTGCCTTTTGAACTTCTGTGGTGTTGCCTTTCGGTGAAAGGATTTGCTTTACAGCCCTTGGGGATATGCTTCTCTCTTCCGTCTACACTAGGAGACCCCAGATTCTGCTGACTCAAATGTTTCCAAGTGAGATTTCTTCCCTATTTAAACACAAACCCTGGATAAGAAGGGATGCAGTGTAGGTGAAATTATTTGCTGAATTACTTTGGTTTTTTCTTGTGATGCAGCCCAGATGGGAGTTGGAGAGGGAAAATCCATAGGTCAGTGGTATGGACCAAACACAGTCGCACAAGTGCTCAAGTAAGTGCTGCCTTTTTCCTTTCTGTCTTTCAGACCAAGCAGCGGGGCAGTTTGGTTCGTAGCACCTCCTGACTTACAGGTTTCTTCTGCCTGTTGACTGATGCTTTTTAATGCTGTTAGCAGGCGACCTGCTTGACCTTATCGACCTGCTTGGGCAGGAACTTGAAAGGAGCATGTCTGTTATTCGGATGCTGTCAGGATGTGAGAGAAAACAGATCTCAAGTTGAGGACAACCCCCAGAAATCTCTCTCCATGTCCCACAAATACTGCGCTCGCCGCTAGAACTGAGTTCAGTGCTCTGCAGCAGACCAGAAGCGAGGGTTAGAGTAGACGATGGTTGCCGTCGCTTGTATCTCTGCTAGCCTCTGAGTTGCCTCTGCTGACCTGACAGTGGTGTCATCGTTATCAAAAAGCTGCCAGCTGCCATCAAGTCGCTAATCCATTGGCAGAGGAAAGCATTAATATTTGCTGCCTGGGTTCCATGGTGACAGGCAGAGGATCAGAGCGGTGCTGGAGCATGGACTGCCTTTAACTGAGACACACTGTATTTTGAGAAACATTCTCCCTCCTGTCACTATTCTTTCCTCACTTTGATTAGATAAGCAAGGTGCTCCTAGAATAGGCTAGGATCGCCTAAAAGCAGCTTTCCTAGGTCAGACCATAAGCTGAATTAGTCCAGGATCTGCTATAGGTGATCGTGAGATACATAGGGAAAGTAAAAGTTGGGGGTTTGGTTTTGGGTTGGGTTTTTTTTATGCTGTCTGGTAACCAGCATCTACAGGATTTGAGTTGGAATCATATCAGGACTCTTGTACTTAGTAGCTGCTGAGGGACCCGTTCCCAGGTGTGGTCCCACATGCAATCTTGGTTATTCTTCTGGCCATAATAACTAGCAGCAACAGTGTCTACAACTCTGATGTGCGTATAAAAACATACTTCATGGCATTGGTGAAAGCCAGTGTCTCCTAATCCAGTTTCTCCTCTTTGATACAACACTATCTTTGTCTTGTAGTTATAACTAATCCTTGATTACTTTTCCCCCCCCCCTTCAAATGTTTCCTATAGAAAACTTGCAACTTTTGATACATGGAGTTCACTGGCAGTACATATAGCCATGGATAACACAGTAGTGATGGAAGAAATCCGTAAGTATCACATGGAGGTAGAGTGTGGTATATCCCCTGGCAGCAAGAGGCCAGAAAAAAAAACTGCAAAGCATGCAGTATACAACACAATAAGCTGAAGTACTGTTCTGTCTTAAAGCTGTGGCCAAGTGGGCTAAAACCAGATGAGAGTTGCTGGTTTAGGGCAAGGAGGCCCCTTGTTTGTTTTTTGCTTCATTTGATAAAGCCTCTGACTTGGCACTGGCCTCTGGATCTGGAGAGAAGGTCTTCAAGACCTTCAGGCAATAGGTGGGAGGTGCTTGGAATGTGGTGTCAAACTTGTTTGTAGCAAACAGTAAATGACTGCTTCCTCTCTTGTGTAATGGGGTAGGAATGTCTCTGCTATTAGGCAGAGTGAGAAAATGAGAACAGATCGCTGAAGAGAAAAAAACAAAATTGGGGAGGGGTTGAGAAGAAGGGAATCCATCTCTGAAGTGGATGTCTCAGCATCTTTTAAGTAGTGCTCACTGGTTGTGGTGGTGGTGGTGGTGTTGTTTTGTTTTGGTGCATCCTGACAATAGGATGGCTCTGAAGGCTGAGCAGTTGTGCCACGTGTTCATCCCTGGCATGCTTGCACAGGCTGCAGTGCTGCAGTAACCAGAGCTGAATACTTGCGTCGCTGGTTGCTGCAGTCCTGGCCATGCAAGCCTTTCCCTCGCTTGCTTTAGACTAGCTCATGAGGCAGTGCGCTTACGCAGCACAATGCCATGTAATGTTTTCTGCCAGGTTGGTGTTCTGAAACAGCACATAGAAGAGTCCAGTGAGCTCTGGGGCTGGTGCAAGGTTACAGGCAAGATGGTGGCAGGCATCATTTAGGCTGTTTGCGGCTGCCATGGAGCCAAAATAATTAACAGGTGATTTGTCCCTAGAGTGCAGGACAGCCACTTTACCAAGTCACATCTCTTATCAGGTAGCCTCAATTGAGAGGCCAAGAAGAATCTGATGGAGAAGTGCCTGCCTAATGTTAGGCACGTGTAGTCCTGTGAAGGTATGTGCTGATGCACTTGGCTTAAATGAGGGTCAGTGGTGAAGACAAAAATTGCATTTATCTTTCGTCTTTAGCCTGAAGACATTACCTCTAGAACTGAAGCGTGGTGGCTGCAAGGCTTGGGTATGCTGCAAGCTTTTGTTCTGTGTGGCTTGTGTTCAGCACTGACACCGCTTCAAGTAATGAGTCTGTGCTGCTTGTCATGTTGGGGGGTGTTTCTTTATTTTCCTCAAATGCGAATCATGATGTACCTGTTCAGGGCTTGAAAGTCACTGTACGAGTGGGTCGCATGTGTTTTACGTCTGTAGGTATATGTTGTATCTCTTCTGCCCCAAACACCTGTCAATAGTGAAGCACTTAGAAGTTAATCATAGAATCATAGAATTGTAGGGGTTGGAAGGGACCTCGAGAGATCATCGGGTCCAACCCCCCTGCCAAAGCAGGCTCCCTAGGACATAGCACTCAGATAGGCGTCCAGGCAGGTCTTGAATATCTCCAGTGAAGGAGACTCCACCACCTCCCTGGGCAGCCTATTCCAGTGCTCTGTCACCCTCACTGTGAAGAAGTTTTTCCTCATGTTGGTGCAGAACTTCCTGTGTTCCAGCTTGCAGCCATTGCCCCTTGTCCTATCCCCACAGACCACTGAAAAGGGGCTGGCTGATTCCCCCTGCATCCCCTGCTTCAGGTAATTATAAACTTTAATTAGGTCCCCCCTTAATCTTATCTTCTCAAGGCTGAACAGTCCCAACTTACTCAGCCTTTCCTCATAGGGGAGATGCTCCAGGCCCTTAGTCATCTTCGTAGCCTTGTTAATGCTGTTTCACGCATCTGTTAAGTTCGGCCACTAGTATTGTTCGGCCTAAGATGTGTAGGAAATACCTTTTGTTACAGCAGTAAAGAAAAAATCTGTCTGTATCCCTTCTAGGTCAGTCTGTTGTAGGAGAAAGGGGCTTTTAGTTGGGCATTGGAGGATCCTGCGCATCAGAAAGGTGGTGAAAAACCAAGATGGTAAAGCCAGTATTTGATAGTGGCTGCAGCAGGAGAGGAGATGTGTCAGATATGTAGGAGTATGTTTGCAGTAAATGGTTTGGATCCAGCTGGGAAACTTTGGGCAGGTTCTGCTGTGCTGTGGCACCACAGCACTGCAAAGCCTGCCAAAGCAGTAGAGAGAGTTTAGTCTTTGCCAAGCTCCCAACTGCTTAAACTGGGGTTAAATACATTCATATCGCAGCGCGGATTGCCAGTTGCTTTGCCTGATGAGGAAACCTGCTGTGACACTCCGTGCAGCAACAGCCCTGGCTTGGAAGCTGATTTCAGCTTGTCAGAGCAGGCAGGCTACTGCCAATGAACAAAACCATGATCTTTGTTGTTTTAACAGGATAAATCACTACAAATAATGATTTTCAATTTTCTCAGGACGTCTCTGTGCATGAGATGCACTGATACATCTTCTCCCTCCTTGAGGCAGGCAGTCCTGCATGCTCTTCAGTGCAGGTTGTCTCTCGTACCATGGCTTTAGATCAAAGTCCTGCTGCTTCTGCCTTGGGTGTAACACGTTCTCCTTGTCCAGCTGGGTTTGAAGTTCTTAGTAGTGAGCAAATACCCTGTTGGAATTGCTGGTGATGAAGGTGTTTGTTTACATTGTGTCCTACCTGCTAGAGCATCCTGGCATTCAGCATAGGCCAGGAATGAATTAAATGAGCCTCTGGCATTTTGTCTGATTGCCTTGGCTTTGTGATTAAAGTGCTGTGGGTTTCTTTGGGGTTTGGGTTTTTTCTTCACATGCCCAGCAAGTAATGAAATTGGCCACTGAGACGAGTAGACTTGGAGGTGTTTCTGTGCCAGAATTTATGTAATCTGGTTGCATTACAGCCTGGCTGTGTGTTAGTCAAGGCCATAGAATGAGGATGCATAGCGCTTATGTCATGCGTATGCCCCGAGGAGTTTTACTGCCCCATATCTTACAGGCAAACCTTATGTTGAAATTGCTGAGTTTCATGATCGTCCTGTTTTACATCTCTAAAGTAGCTTGGGAATGATCCTCAATAAAACTTGTGAAGGCTTTAGTGAACTTTAGGAAAAATACAACTACTCTAGACAGATACCATGTTTGTATCTTGTTACAGCACTAATTACAGGTGAATATTTCCTGTGTTAAGCCATAACACTTTTCTTGTCCAATTCAACTGTCTTCATGTCCTCCATGAACTCCCCTGAAGTTCAACACTCCAGATTTTTCTCTTTCTGCCTATGCGCACCCTGAATTCAGGACTCTTGCCTTACTTCCTGCTCACCTCGTTCAGCCCCGTTGGTGCAGGTTGTGGCTTAGCTGCTCACCTGCTGGAAGAATTTGCATTTTTAATAGCCCACCAGATGGTGGCTGTGAGTACAGCGTGCTTCGGCGTAGTCTTGATGCAAGCTTTGATGAAGTGCTGAACCCTACCGGGGGCCCTGCAGGGAGTACATACATCACACGATCCCATCACTAGACATCTTTAAGCTTTTCTCTCTCTTTTTTTTTTCTTTTTTTTTTTTTAAGTGCTGTAGGCTTTTGGTAAATAGCAATGGTTGATCAGAGCTTGAACAGAATTACTCAAAGTCTAGAAACAGAGGTTATGTCTGATGCTTTCTGCTCATGTTCCCTTTCTGTAGGGCGGTTGTGCCAGTCCAACTTCCCGTGTGCTGGAGCTGCAGCATGCCCTGCTGTGGACTCAGACGTACTCTATAACGGGTACCCAGAGGAAGCAGGGGTTAGAGATAGGCTCTCACTGTGGAAACCATTGGTGCTGCTGATACCTCTCCGCCTTGGGCTCACAGAGATCAATGAAGCCTATATTGAAACACTAAAGGTAGGGGATCTGGAGCTGAATTCCTGGTGTTCTGATGCTTGAGGGCTTGTTGTGAATTAAGTCATTTCTGGAATTTGGTTTTGGGGCAAAAATACTCGGGAGTAATTGTACTATTTGTAAAAGAAAAATGTGTTTAGAGACAATCCTTCTCAGGGCTCAGGATATGAGCTCTTGCAGGCTATAGTCAGGAAAATGTGGGGAGCCTTTAGGCGGCTGAGGCTTTTTTAGTTGGGTGGTTGGTTTGGGGTTTTTGGGGGGGTTTTTTTGAGGATCTTCCTTCACAACTAAATCTCAGTCCCTCTTTGTGTTTAGATGGTAACAAGCTGCTGAAGCATTTGTTCAGCACAGCTGTACTGTGCTTGGTGGCAACCTGAGCATCAATGAATGTAGTGTTGCAAACTCCCTGTGGCTCTGATGCTGGAGCTTGTAATGCAGGCTGAGGCTAGAAGCTGGCAGACGGTTGCAGTATCAGGAGGCTGCAGAATTTAGGGTGTGAAGAGTACCTGCACGAGACAGGATGCATATTGTCATGCTGTCCTAATGCTAGCAAGCTCTGAGCTGCACAAAGAGAGCTCCAAATTCTGTGAGGTTACTTGCCCTTAACTCAGTAGAGGGTACCTGGATATCACAGCTGGATAAGGAATTTAAACCTTTTCCCGAATGGTTGTTCCTTCCTGAGAGCAGTGTTGCAATCCAAGGACAGCTCCAGGGGACCTAGCCAGTGGCTGCAGCAGAGCCAGGACTTGCCTGGGTTGAGTCCTGGAGTAGTGCTGCTTCTTCCATTCGGTCCACCCGTCTGTTCCTGTCAGCAGTTAAAAGTAGTTTTGAGCTGCTTCCGTGTTCCTTGAAGGCTCTGTGTTGCAGCCTTAAGCCTTCCTGATGTAGCTTCTCTCCAGAAATGGCTGTTTCTGCTGCTAGAGTTGCTGATTTTCAGTGTCCCCGTCTTTCTTTCCCACTGCATTTTTGGATGCTTGCCTTTGTTGCCACCTGCTGTCTCACTGTCTGTCAGCTGTGTGTTTTCTGTATTGCTTTTCCAGCACTGCTTCATGATGCCCCAGTCCCTGGGAGTGATCGGAGGGAAACCAAACAGTGCTCACTACTTCATTGGCTATGTAGGTGAGTGCCCAGAGTACTGCAAAACTTTCCAAGCGTCTCCTCCCAGCTAAAAAATGCTTGTGGAGCAGTACAGCTCTCTTGCTTGGTCTGCGGTGCATGTGGTAGGGTGGCTCTTTCCTGCTGGAAGCGAGGAAGGCTGCTGTGGACTGAACCTCTTTGCAAGGACCTGAGTGGTGTAGCTTTGAACAGTGGCCACAGTATGAGCCAACATCTTCCACTGCATAATGCTAAATTCTGTCTGTAAAGAGGTATGCATAGGGACTTCCTACGTTCAGAGCTGACCTCCCTTCAGGGGCTTGCCTGGGCTTAGCTGTGCTTCTGTTGTCCCCTTCCTGAAACCCTACAGACTGTTGTCCTTTTACTCTTCTCCCTCCCTCTGATTTTCTCTCTGCCTGAGACCTCAAGCTGGATTTCTGGGGCTTACTTGAGCTTATGTAGGATCCTGGAAGGCACATGTGGGAACAGTATCGAAAAAGTGGCCGTGCCTCGATTCCTGGGTGTCACTGTGGAGTGACTGCCATGGTTCTGCTTGCTGCTGTCTCTTTGCCTGGACGAGAAGCATTTGGGAAAGTGGCTGAAAGCAATTTGTCCCTAGAACATGGGTTCCTCTGTGGGGTTACGAGAGCTGGCTCTGTCATCACTCTTCCTCCTCTTCCTGTCACCATTTGCTTCTCAGGAGTCGAGCTCCTGGTGTGGTTCTTCCTGCTCAGGTGAGGAACTCATTTACCTGGATCCTCACACTACGCAGCCTGCGGTGGAGCCCAATGACAGTGGCTGTCTCTCCGATGAAAGCTTCCACTGCCAGCACCCTCCCTGCAGAATGAGCATTGCTGAGCTCGACCCCTCCATTGCGGTGGTGCGTTCCTGCTGCTTGTTTCCCATCACCCCAAGGAGCAGTGTTGTGCTCCCTCTGTCCACAGCTGACCCTTTCCCCAGGGAACTGGCACAGGCAGTGGTGATGGGTTGGGTACTCTGCAGGCATGCTGTGCTCTGCACAAGGGCTGCCGTGGCTTTCAGCAACACTGGTAGAAGGCTCCTCGTGCAGGAAGTGGTTTGGTACAGGGAAGTGCCCCTTGCCTGGCAATTAAATGCCCTTCATCATGGGGTGGTATCCTTCTTGGGTTTCGTTTGGGCTTTGATTCCTGCCTTTTGATGGGCAGATGTGAATCCATTCCTGAATTCATGTTATCCCAGTATCCCAGAGTGGTGGGTGTTGGCAGGCACCTCAGGAGATCCTCCAGCCCAACCCCTGCTAGAGCAGGGTCACCCAGCGCAGGCTGCACAGGAACATGTCCGGGCGGGTTTGAGCATTTCCAGAGAAGGAGACCCCACACCTCTGGGCAGCCTGTGCCCAGGGCTCTGCCACCCTCCCAGGAACGGAGTTTGTACGAACTTCCTGTGTTCCAGCTTGTGTCCATTGCCCCTTGTCCTGTCGCTGGGCACCACGGAAAAGAGTTTGGCCCCATCCTCTTGACACCCCCCTTGAGATATTGATAAGCACGGATGAAGTCCCCCCTCAGGCTTCTCTTCTCCAGGCTGAGCAGCACCAGCTCCCTCAGCCTTTCCCCAGAGGAGAGACGCTCCAGTCCCCCTGTCATCGTTGTAGCCTCTGCTGGACTCTCTCCAGTAGTTCCTCGTCTCTCTTGAACTGGGGAGCCCAGAACTTGCTATGATTCAGTGTGGCTTGTTTTCTGTGGAACCCGAGATGCCTGCCCTTTGTTTCCCTGTGGGTTGTTTCTGCTCAGTTTTCCTTCTGTAGAGCAGACCATTGCACCGATGATTCCTGTACTTGGATAGTCTGTTCATGTCAAGTGTATGGGGAGCGTGCAATTTAGCGGGGCAGTGTAAGCCGCAGCATAAAAGCAAGGCAGTTGAGTGTTGTAACTGCTTGCAGTCCTGGTCATGGTGCTTGGTGTTAATTACTGGCCTTAAGACTGCAGCAATCAGTCTTCAATATATAAAGATATATTCATTTTTTTCAGGGCTTTTTCTGCAATACAGAGGAGGACTTTAACGATTGGTGCCAGCAAATCAAAAAGGTTTGTGTTTATATCACCGGGAGGGGAATATAGGGCATTGTCTTTGTTTCTAAACCGCTGCACAGAGACTATGTTCTCTGCAGCATGATCCCATTTTAAAGCATTTGAAAATAGTTTATTAAACTACCAAAAATACCATAGCTCTGAAATTCTGGTGATGATGCAAGTCAAAGATTTGAAAAACCTTCTTTCAGCTGCAGTGAAGTCCCAACAGATCGTTAATTACCCCTTAAAGACCCAGAGCAGCATGAGTACAGAGTTGTTGCTGCTCACGCTCTGCCCTTGCTCCACAGCTGTCCCTGGTAAGAGGAGCACTGCCAATGTTCGAACTGGTCGAACGCCAGCCATCGCATTTCTCCAACCCCGACGTCCTGAATCTGACGCCAGGTAAGGCCATGCAGGGAGGTAGAGCTAAGGGTGAGCTGCTCCCTTTGGTTTTCTGAAAATTGCGCAGAATTGCGCGGTGACTTCTAGTATGTTCCTGTTCCATCTGGAGTTTGATCTGGAGCCCTTGGGTCAATTGATCTAGTTCTTTGGCTTTCAGCTAGCGGTTTGCAGATCGCACAGTGTCTCAGGATGATTTTTAGAATGAGTCTGTGAACAGCGATGGTGACTGAGGGAAAGAAAAACAAGTTTGTAAGCTATCACAACAATGTAAGCAATGATTTGGGAAGGAATACTTGGAGGAATCAAAAGGGTCCATTGAAAAAGCTGAAAATTGAGTTTCTAGGTAATGCAAATGGTCAAAGGCAGGGCTGGTCAAGCTTAGTTCCAGGGGCAAGGCACTCCTTCCCTGTGCCTGTACCACTACTGATGCGAAAAGGAACAAGCACTGTGCAGTCTCGGCTGTCAGGCTCTGCTTATTGTGTTAATAATGTGCACAAACGTTACAGGAGGTTGAGAGTCACTGACAGCTTCTGCCAAGAGGAGCGAGTATGCGTGGGCAAACTTACCCTGTCACCAGGCATTGGTCTGTGTCCTCTCACTTGCATCCTGCACCCTGTGCTTCCTTGTTCTCTCTCTTCCTCCCCCACCTCGCCTTAGCATGAACTTTGAAAGCCTGCCTTATCTCACTGTTTTTCTGTAAGAATGCTTGATACCTTTAAACTCTCAATTGCTCGTTGCCTGTATTAAATTACCCCAAATCGCTGCCTTTCTTACTCTTAAAAATGTTTCTGTAGTGGGCTACTTGTCCTACTTTTCCCTCTTCCCTAGCTTGTAGGGCCTTTTCCATCTGCTGTGGACATTCTGTTTCCTAGACAGTCCTGCCCCTCACTAGAGGTTTAATCGTACTCTCGTGAATGTCTGACTGGCGGCCAGCCAGCTTCTCTGCTGCATCACTGAAGCGAAGGGGCCTGCTGCTCTGAGGAGCGCCTCTGGAAGTTGTGCTGCTGGCACTCATGGGCGCTGCGGTCTGATCAAGAGCAGTGACATTAGGCATTTGTACACGCTACTGGGGGATTAAAGCTTGTCACAAAATGATCGGGGGATGTCTCCAGCTTTGCACTTCTCTGTCCCCTACCATCAGTTATTGCAGCTTAGCTCTTGGCTGGCTGCTCTGCCAGCTCCACTGTGTCCTTTCTTGAAGCCTGAGTTAATGTAGGTTTCTCCTTTACTTCCCCATTTTCTCCCCACGTTCTCACCTGAATTTCCCCGATGGTAAAGCTGCTTCCCCTTTAGGGATGTGCTCCCTCCTCACCATAGAGTCGGAAGGACTGACAGGAAGGATCAAGTACCTTACCCTTCCTCACAAAATGGACTTTCCAGAGGGCCACGTTGTGTCATTATATTCCCCAGCAGCCGGATCAAAGGCAACTGTAGCAGAAAACAAGTCTCTAATACATGCCGGGGGGGGGTAGGATGTATCACTTAATTGGGCCAGAAATCTTGGCTATTAGTCCAGACCTGGGCCAGTTGTCTGACTTTGAGCCTCTTGAGGCAGAACAGTCTCCTGCTAATACAGAGCTGCTGCAAGGGAGGTTGTACAAACCAGTCACAGTACAGAGTTGCACTGGACCAGGGCTGTGTTCAGGATGCGTGAAACATGACGCACCTTCTGTGCACAGTAATTCTCTGTGTGTATTTTCTGTGCTACTGACGCGCTCTCATCCCTCCTCAGAGCCTTCATTCAGGTGCGTCACAGTCCCTTAGACTTGCGGGGCCCTGACACTCAAATTCTGCTGCCCTCCTAGCTGCTGGTCTTGGTGATGCTGAGCGGTCACTGCCTGCTTTTTCTCTTGCAGACTCCTCCGATGCTGACAGATTGGAAAGGTTCTTTGACTCAGAAGATGAAGACTTTGAAATCTTATCCCTTTGAAAACAAATAGGAAACTGACTCTGCAAATTTGTGTTATGTGTGGGGAGAAGGGAGGGGAGGGAAGCTTCTTCGAGAGCCTGGGGCTACCGGTTTTCATAGGCGTTTGCTGCCATCCCTGCCTCTTGTCCATCCTGGCATTCTGTGCAGCCTCTGAGCGGAGCGTGCATTGTCTGCGTTGGGATGAAGAACCAAGTGGATGTTGCAGCCTTACTGGCTGGAGTCGGAATTTCTCAGCAGAAAACAATTGCTGGAAGTGGATGCAGTGGTGCTTAGGAGTTCAAAGCCTATCTGTTAATTCAGGTCAGTTGGCCTCCTGGAAGAGGCAGAGAAATCGTTCGAGTGCTAAATCCTTACCTGGGGCCTCCCCTCTGAAGCTTAAATAGAGCCACTCATCATTTAGCAGGTGAAATGTAGAGTTAATTCCTTTAGCAGCTTCTCTTCTCACTGGCCAACTTGGACTGCAGCTCCCAACGCAAAGGAAGAGCAGAGGCATCCCAGCAAGACGGCTGTGAAGCCCCTGGAGTCCAGGTGGCCGGGCTTCCCACAGTACCTACCACTCCTGTTCATGCTTTGCAATGCGCAGTGATCCTCACAGGTGTAGTACCCCTCTCCTGCTCAAAGCCTGCAAAAAGGAAGTTGAGGGAATTTAGGAGTGACTGGTAATTCAAGAAGCGAAAGGCTGTCTGCAAAAGTGCAGAGCAGGCCTGTGCTGCTGGGGAGGACCATCAATCTCAGTTTAAAGAGCAGCAGAAAGAAGGGAAGGAGAACAGAAAACATGCATGTTCTTGCTCAGTGAGTTGATAAAGCACTGTGTTTCTAGAGTGAATTAATCTCTACAATAAGTATATTCAGAAACGCTGCTTCAAGCAAAGAGCTGGATTCCATAGCCGTGGCAGGGGGAGTCCAGAGCTGGGAGAGGCAAAACAGGGCAAGTGAGATCTGCCAGACGTGTGCCTGTGCCCAGCATGCTGGCTTGGCAACTGCGGAATTCATCCAGTCAGTACCAAAAATGTGAGCTATAAAATTCCTCCAGTTATCCTTGGTGGGTTTTCCCGCAGTTCCTCCAACTGATCCTGTTAGGTGTTCCCTTTCCAAATGGGAAAAGGTGCCTGAAGGGCAAGTAGGCTTCTTAGCTGTGCCGGTGCCTCCCCTTTTGCCTGCTGCCAGCTCCCCCTTCCTGCAGAGTACGTACAAAGGTACTGTAGGAGCTAACCCAGAGAAACTCGTTTCAGGTAGTCATCCCAGAAAGGGCAGGAAAGACAGGATGCCTTGATAAAGGTCCAGTTATACTGGAAATTGTAGCCACTTCAAGATGATAGCTCTGCCTAGGGCCCTTCTCTGCGCAGAATTTGGGGAAGGGTAAGCTGTGGGAGAGCTGTCTTAATGCAAACAGCGACAGAAGTTGCTGAAGGAGTTTCCTGAGTCCACGCAGCAGATGGTAAACCTGTTCACAAGGCTTTGTTTTGTACATTTAGGATTGGAACCTGTTGGTTGATGCTTTTATGCCCAAGGATGGTGACAGCTGGCTAGAAATGATCTGTCCCCCCATGACCAACCTACTGATGCTCTAACTGTCCCTATGTTATCCAAAAGCAGAGGTTAGAACTGGGAACCACAATGCTTCTGTCGCTAAATTATTATTTGCTGCTTTCTACCTGCTTCTCCTCTCCTCTCTTGTAGTTAGGGGAAGGGGCAGCAGAGGAAGTGGGGCTGTGCTCCATTCATCTGCTTTCAATTTGTATCTGAATAAACATCTAAAATCGTTGCCTGTCCTCGTGTTCCTGTAGGTGAATTGAAGGTGGTGACGGGTGGTAGCGCTCTCCCTGCAGCACGGTTGGGAATGCTGTTGAGGCGATTGCCATTTTTATCTTTTTAGGGCAAAGGAGGCAGATGGGAGCAGAAGTTGAGCCATGTGTAATGGTGACTTTATCTTCTTTTTGCTGAATCTGAAAGAATAGAGGCTTGTTCCTGCCCCAGAGGGTAAACACCTGCAGACATGCTGGCAGAAAAGGGGAAAACACTTTCGTAGCAGTTCTGCTACTTGAATTTTAAGTTGTCTGAACGTGGGGCAACAAAACCATAGTCAAAGGCTGTCCCTGCTGTGCAGGCAGCATCTCTCCACTTCTAAAACAGCATCAGCCCTTCCACAACAGAACCTGTTTTTTTGGTGAGTCTCTGCCACAAGTGCTTTTGAAGGAGAGGGGAGGGAGCCGAGCAGAGGCTCAAAAGTAGGGTGGAAAGTGAAACTTGTTTCCTAGAAGGCTGTGTGCCCCCTGATTAGCTATTTACCTGATAGCTTTTCATAGCATCAGTTCCCAGGTGGCCTTTGAAACCCCAGCTCTGCAGCAATCAGAGTAACAGGAGCCAGCGTAATTGATTCAACAACCGTTTTTCCTGTTCTGTGCAGTGACAGGATGCAGCACTCCAATTGGAACACTGCACCCTCTGTTGCCATTGGCAGATCCTTTTTGTTGAGGGCTAGTCACTGGGGATGCGCCTCCCTCTTCGTTTGTACCCTAGAAGTTACTACTTCACGTTCATGCTTTTCTGACAGCTCAGCCAGACAAGATATTACCTGAGTGTTAGCACAACCCCAGTAACCACCCAAACCACAGCACCTTCACCTCCTATATATCCTAGAAGATAAACGATCATGCTGAAAGAAAAAATGCCCCGTGCAAAATGTTTAAAAGAAAGGTTTATTAGACAGTCCTCTACAAACTGGTTTCAGCACTGGGGATGCATTTTCTAGAGAGGCAAAGGAATCGGAAACAGCAGTTCCCCCAAACTAGGAAGGCTGTTGCATGCCTGTTACTGCTGTCTGTGCCTGGGGGAGCCAGGTGCCACGGGCCTGGGGCTGGAACACAAGCTCCTACTTGAGATGGGAAGGTTTTTATGAGGAGTTTGTGATGTGTTCATCGCATATTCATATATAAAATACAGCAGGGACTATACTATGCAGGGTGGAGGGGAGGAGCAGACAAAATCACAAGGACATCAGCAGCATGCTGGACCCAGAAGAAGACATGGGATCTAAGCTGTAGTTACTGGAAGGTGATGTAGAGGAGTCACCCAAGCGAGGAAGATCTAAGAGTAACCTCCATAAAGCTTTATTTCCAGAGTTCTCCCAAAGGTTTATTCTGAACCTCCTGCATGGTTTCCTCCACAACGGACTTGATTTCTCTGTGCAAGTCTTCAATGTCCTTTGAAGCATCCATTGTCTGTTTGCGAGAGAAAAAATACAGAAACACGTTCCTCAACACCACCAAATGATAAAAACCTTGTGCTTCTCGCTGCTCCCCCCATTACTCAATATTATTACTGTGTGAAATGAGCTAATTACACCTCCTGCGCACTGCTTCTGGAGTGGAATTGGAAAAAATCGCACAACTGCACTGCTGCGATGGGTGGCTACAAACTCTTCAGAAGGGATAGGCAAGGAGGGAGAGGCAGTGGGGTAGCCCTGTGTGTCAGGGAGAGTCTTGACTGCCTGGAGCTTGAGGGTGGTGACGACAGGTTTGAGTGTCTACAGGTGAGAACCAAGGGGGAAGGCCAACGAGGCAGGTACCACAGCAGGAGTCTGCAACAGACCACCCAAACAGGATGAGGAGGAGGCAAAATATTTTACAAGCAGCTGGGAGAAGTCTTACGATCGCTAGCCCTTCTTCTCATGGAGGGCTTCGACTTGCCAGATGTTTGCTGGAAACACAATACAGCAGAGAGGAACCAGTCTTGGATGTTCCTGGAGTGCATGGAAGAGAATGTCCCAACAGAGCTGGTGAGGGAGCCTATGAGGGAAGGTGCTCACTGGACCTGGTGTTTGAAATGACAGTGTCTTCAATTCTCAGAGCAGTAAAGAGGGGGAGTCAGCAGAACCGCTACCTTGGGCTTCCGGAAGACAGACTTTGGCCTTTAGGAGGCTGGTTGGCAGAGCCCTTGGGAGGCAGCCCTGGAGGGCAAAGGAGTCCAGGAAGGCTGGTCATTCTTCAAGGAGAAAGTCCTAAACACCCAGAAGCAGCTGTCCCCATGTGCTGAAAGACGAGTCAATGGAGAGGAGGATCAGCCTGACTGAACAGAAAGCTTCAGCTGGAACTTGGGAAGAAGACTTTAATAACCTTTGGAGGAAGGAACAGGTAACTCAGGAGGACTACAAAGATGTTGTGAGGTTATGCAGGAAGAGAATTAGAAGGGCCAAAACCCAACGAGGACTTAATCTGGCTACTGCCAGACAACCAAAAGTGTTTCTATATCAGCAATGAGAGGAGGGTGAAGAATCCCCCTCCTTTATTTGATGTGGGGGGAAACATAGGGACACCGGACAAGGAAAAGGCTGAGGTACTTAATGCATGCTTTGCCTCAGTCTAAGAGTATGAGCAGTTGTTCTCTGGGCACCCAACCCCCTGAGTGGGAAGACGGGGGCAGGGAGCAGAATGAAACCCCCATAGTCCAAGGGGAAATGGTCAGCAACCTGCTGCACCACCTATATGTACACAGGTCTATGGGGCCAGATGGGATCCACCCAAGGGTACTGAGGGAACTGGCAGAAACACTCATTTCTATCATTTACCAGCAGTCCTGTCTAACCTGGGAGGTCCCAGTTGACTGGAAGTTAGCAAATGTGGCACTTATCTACAATAAGGTCCGGAAGTAAGATCCAGGGAACTACAGGCCTGTCAGTCTGACAGCCTGACCTGCGTACCGGGGAAGAGTCTGGAGCGGTCCATCTTGAGTGCGCTCAGCAGGCATGTGCAGGAGAACCAGGAGATCGGGCCCAGCCAACGTGGGCTCATGAAAGGCAGGTCCTGCTTTAACAAGGCCAAGGGCTGGGTCCTCCGCTGCGGTCACAACAGCCCCAGGCAACACCAC
>JMFS01085525.1:0-31158 GCA_000699545.1 Podiceps cristatus
GATTATTCTATGATTCTATGATTTAGGATTTACCTGCACTCAGTTCCCTACTCCATTTTTCAGTGACTTGAGCAAATGATGCCATCTCTCAAGCGAGACTAACGCTTCATCACTGAAACAGGGGTGTTGAAAGGGAAGTGCGTGGAGGATGACGTGGAGGTCAGGACCTGTGGTCGAGGCAGGGAAAAGAACTGGAGGTCCAGGCCAAGTCCAGAAGAGCTCTGAAAGAGGATGGGCAAAACTCTGCACCTACTGAAACCGCTATGAGCAGGGGAGCTGGGCAGCAGCACAGTGAGGGCCCTTCCCTGCAGGATCCCCTGAGCCGCAATGAACCTTCCAGGGGAGGGTACAGTGACCTCCTGGGAGGAAATCTGCTAGGTTGTCCCCTGTCCCTTTCCAGAGCGTGATTACTTCTGCAGTACACAGCTTGCTGGTGAACCTGGTTTAGTCTTCAGTGGCTCCGAGGACACATCTCCTAATGCCTGTAGCAGAGACCTGTATCATTTTAAACAGTGAAGTGATACCAAATATAGTCAACAGTATCAATCCCTCCAATCAATGTGTGCTGAAATAGTTCAGTGGAACCTTGAGCATCCATCCTCAGCACAGCATCCAGACTGAAAATCACATTTATGGGTTCAAAACCTTGAACAAATTCAAAAACATGAGTAAGAAGAAACTGTGACCAAAGACAGCACCCTGTGGAAATTACAGTGGATTGAGTTGATGGGATGCACAGAGGGGCTGTTCCTCAGAAGACTTTTGAGAAGGGCAGGCAGGGCCTGCTTGTTCTCCTCTGTAGGGAAGGTACTCCCCAGCTTCAACCTAAACAAAAGACAACATGACAGGAGAGCTAGACCTGCACGCTGTGGGTTTGTGACCATTCGGAAACAGCTAGCACACTTTTTTTGTGGTGTGTGGGAGTGCAAATGGTAAATGCTGCTGACCCATAGATTCACCCTGGCCAGAAACCACAATGTGAGTCTCCTCCTCACATAGTGGCATGAGTGGTCTGTATACTCAGCTCTCAGCTCACTGCGAGCACCTTGCTGGAGCCTGTGTCAGGGAAGCCATGTCACATCTGGCCAAGGTTTCTTTCCAGGGCTGATCCACATCCTGGAACATGGAGTCTCCCAGGCAGCTGGATACAGGGAATCAGACAGATTTTGGTTACCCAAGCAACTCACATGTTATGATTCCTAAACAACTGAGATATTGGAAGGCTGGGGACACTTGAGGGAAATGGTTATGGAAAATAGAAATAGTTTTCCAGCCGTGCAGACACAATGTGGTGAGATCTGCTTATTCAACTGTTTTGAACTCCTCATCATTTTCTGGATGGCCAATGGATTGCCAACTACCAAACCAGATATTTTACTTTCCTTCTTTCCCTTATAAATTCAGACACCAGCGAAAGAAGGTCCTGCCCTGGAAGAGTACAAGTGGTCGGCCTGGCAGCTGTGCCCTGCACCGTGCTGTGGCTCGGAGCCCCTCAAGTGTGCTGCCTGCAGTCAGCCATTCACAGCGTACAACTGTTGCATTACGTTCAAGCACCTGCAAAATGCCAACTGATATTGTAAAATTGGATGATATAGATTTCTGAAGGTTAGGGCATCTGATCCTGTGACACCAATCAGCATTGCTCCGGGGACACCAGTGCAGGAGCTCAATTCACTGGACACCAGTGACAACCACTTGCAGATCACCTTCATCATCACGCTGAAATTTCGGTTATGTTTGCCTTGAAACGGTTCTGACTGGAGAAGTGCTATGTTTGGATCTCACACACCAAGCTGGCTTCCAGCTTTCAGTGCTGAACAGTTTCCACTGCAGATCAGCACCTGTAACCCCAATAACCTTCATCTAGCTTCACAGCTTCTGACCTGAATCTGTTCCCCAGTCATTTAATTCGAGGCTCATGATTAATTATGTAGGTAGCTCATGTTAATCAGTGATTTGTTAACTGCCAAAATGCCCACCTCATGAAAGACTGTGTTTCTGTAGCACAAGGTGTCCTCACAAGTTGAAGCACAACATGGAGCTGTCAGGCAGAGCAGTAGTTTTGCGTCAGCTGGTGTCATGTATTTCAGCTTTGGCAAAATTAGTCTGAATTATCTTTTTCCTCTCTACCTGCTCTGAACTGCGTTTGCAAAGGTTAGCTGGCACTCACAGGATACAGCGTTAACAGAAATGCTTCCAATTACTTGAGATACCCTATCAAAATATTTTCAAGGCTGGTTTTTGCAAGTACTAATACAACATGAGTCACATCTAAAGTCAGCCCCAAAGTAGCCACCGCTGTGATAAGCAGGCTAAATCAAATCAATTGTTCTGACTCACATTTCGTATTCATCAACTTTGCAGTGATCTGTCTTTTCTGATAGCCAGGCTACTTGCCTGTATGCCGGTAATTCAGAGGGAAGCATAGATCAGGAAGGCTAAGCAGCTCCATGCAGAAGCAAAAGGAGTAAGAGTCACAGGACATAAGAAAATGTCATAAGTGCTGTAGGACATAAGAATGTCATAAGTGTTATAGGACATAATAAAAATGATACTACCTAGTTGACTTCTGACCATGGATGGGCAAAGCAACCATTGGTTTGAGCAGAGACCACCCAGCTCTGAATATTCAACTGATTTGCATTGTGCCAGCTGACAAGCCAAGCAAAGACATTGCAAGCCACTACGGATAAAAATGGTTCATAACACTTATCTTCCACAGCGGGCCCAAATACCCATCGGCCAAAATCAGTATAATAGGACAAGATAACAAAACCACATCTGCATTGGTATGACTGCAGCTGTGAAGCCCTAAGCAGCCCCTCCAGTACTGTACTGGCCCAAGGTGAAGGCAGCCTCTGGACCCCTTTGGAGAGCCAAAACTGGTCAAGAAAGAGACACTGGTCTCCCTTCCCATGGCTCCACCCTGGCCTTGTGGGCCTCCCTCTTTCCCATTCCACCCAGCATGCTGGTCAGCCAGGTGTGGAGGGGTGCCACTTACCCAAAAGCAGTCACCAAATGCAACTGGGGGCAAAAGGGCTGTGCATTTACTGAGTAGATAGCAGATTTTGGCTAGTCCTCGAGATCTTTTTGCTCTGCCATGCTCCACCCATTGACCAAATGTATCAGTCCTCCTCAAAATATTTTCAGTCCAAAGTCTGTTTGACAGGTTCATGCCCATTGAGGGTTTTGGAGGTGGTCTGGTTTGTTAAGGAAATGATGGCTTTGCATATCAGCAAATGTATGAAGTACATACTTCAATGCTTTGGTGGTCCTAAATTAAAGACTGTGGATTCATTAGTTAAAATAATCATAGAAACCAGCAGTCTAACTGGTTCTCTTAGGATCTCAGGCCCAAGCTCTGTCTTTCATAGACAATTAGGAATATTCCAGCAGTCACAGAGCATGTTTGGAGGTCTATTGTGCAACCCTGAGGAGTTATGTCATGTGTCTTGATGTGGGCGTTGAGAAGCTATTGAAGAAAACAGAAGCCACAAAAACTGAGGAACCCTCCGGTAAACCAGGATGAGACCTGGGATGAATGGAAATAAGAGGGGATGCAATTTGCAGAAAAAACTGTTAGACACAAGTCTGGAAGCTGCAAGGAGGGAAACCCGTCTGTGATGGACTGCCACTCGTTCAGCCACCTTTGATGTCTGGATGATTGGGCCGACATGGTACAATGTTACACTATGAAAATTTGAATAATTCTTATCAAAACAGGTCTAAATAATGATGCCTTGAACTCATTTCTGGAGCTGACAATTGTGGCTCAATAACAGGTGTGCTCATTGCTAAGGCTTTTCTGACAAATAATGTGATGATTTTCAGGAATCGGTGTATTATCACCAGGATAGTTGTTGTGCTTTCAAATTCAGACACATAATCACAATATGCAGTGTGACTGCTTCTTGAATACCAAAATTACAGAGAATTGAATCTGAAAGTTTTAAAACACTCGAAGCAGCCAGCTCCAAAAAAGATCATGCCGTTCCCCAACTGTCTTCATCCAGGTCTGGAGCTAAGCAACATACTGATTTTGGAATAGCACAACCCAATTGGGATTTGAAAATGAGCATAAAAGTTTAAATTCCTTTTGATTTTTTTTTTTTTTGTGGTGATGAATTGGTCTTTAACAAAGGATATTGGCTCATAATTTACTGCAACATTAACCAAGTGACAGGATTTCAAAATCACAGCTCTTCCCTGAGTAGTCCATTCTGAATTAAAACATTCACCTCTTAGTACACCTGCTCTACTACTGTTAAGTGAAGGTCAATGTCCAAGCTAAATCAAGAGAAGAAGCAAGGACTATCATATTTATAATTAATTTAGCACCTCTGAGGAACATCAGCACTCTGGAGTTTTAAGGTCCACAACTGTTTTGGAAATTGTGCTCTTTCTAGGCAATGTGCCACCACTAAGAGAGCTCTTTCGTACCAGAAGTTCCTCATCATTCATTTCACTGATGAGATGTTTTGGGATGAATCATGCATTGCTAGAGTTCATTTTAAGGTTTGACTTGTACGCATCCCAGTGTGAAACATCTGATTCTACCATGAAAAATGTGATAGTGTCTGGTGCACTGAGACATGGAGGTGACAAGCAGCCACATCACTTGATGAAGAAAGAGTGAAAACCTTGTAAATAAGTCGAGTAGTCGGTATCATTACTTCTGAGAAGCTTTCACACCTGGAAAACACCTGTTGAATCTGCCAAACCCCAGGTACTCCTTTTTCCCCACAGGAGTCAGCAGCAATGCACCACTAGACCAATATCTTACACTTTTAAACCCCTTTTTATTAAAAGAAAACAGGCAAAGCTATCTAATAAATATTCTTTAATTTAGAGGGATTGTGCCTGTTAGTATATTAATTTCCAGGAACAGGAGAGGCAAGTTACTGGAGCTGGCTTATGGGCACAACCCACTCCAAGATCAAGATCTAATTAGGATCCTTTATCTCAAACTAACATGCATTTAAATTGTTCTATCTGACAACAAAAAGGCAAGTCCCTGTACTTCAGGCAGGGATGTCCAGAGAAGGGCTGACCCTGTGCTTGTGTCATCCTCGGCAAGAAAACCTTGTGTAAAAAACGTACCAGAGAGGTTGTAGATGCCCCATCCCTGGAAATATTCAAGGCCAGGTTGGATGGGACTCTGAGCAACCTGATCTAGTTGCAGATGTCCTTGTTCATTGCAGAGGGGTTGGACTAGATGGCCTTTAAAGGTCCTTTCCAACTCCAACCATTCTATGATTAAAAACAAATCTTGAAGGAGATGGGAACAATTTAAGTCTTCAGTAGAGGTAGATGGGTCCCTTGGAGAATTCAAGTGACAATTCAATGTCAGATGTGCTTCTAGAGACTTGTATGTTTTTTTAATTAAGAACTAGTAGCAGCTTAAAAAATAAGGAGGTTCTGAGCAAAACTTACAGTCTTTTCCCACTGACATTAATTGGTCAGGTAGTCCATGGACCAATGTGCAATGGAATAACTGGGGGAAAAAAGCACATTTTCCATACTAGGTATGTGTGATGTCACCACTGCCAAATGGAAATATTACAAGCATTGCAGTAAATTTTACCACAGACAGAGGTGGACTTTATTTCTACTAGCACCTACCATGCTGTTTTACCAAGCTGTGGATATGTTTAAACAGAAAACCCGGCAGCTGTTAATAGCCCAACAGTCCTTTCGCCTCCTCTCCTCCACGTTCCCGTTTCCTGCACCAAGAAACAGACTGGGATGGGGAGAAGTTGGACTGGCTCGGCCCTAGCATGAAGCCCCAGCCTCACCCTGCACCTGGATTTTCAGAGACACTCTGTTTCAGAAGTCACTGGAAATAAACAGCCTTGCTGAGCAGAGACTGTGTGTGTGTGTGTGTGTGTATGGAGGGGTGGACTGATGCATTATAATGATGTTTATACTCAGGATAATGAATTACCAGCTTCCCCAGTGACAGTGTGCAGGCACCAGCCTTCAGCTGTATGCTCACTTGGCACCATCAGTAATGTAGAGATGTCTCCCAAGTGCCGTGCAAGCTTTGCTGCCCTTGTTGCAAGTGGGAATATTTTCCAGGCCATCGTCCCTGTCCCTCACCCCACCCTTGGGCTGGCCGAGAGCGGGGTTAGCCAGGCCCTGGCTTGAGCTGCCAACAGCCACCTCAGCACCGTGATACCCCTGGCTATCACCCACGCTCAGGCACGCGTTTCCCTTCCCCAGCGAGCTATGTGCCGTGGTATGGATGTTGCAGGAGGCTTCACCCAAAGCTGCCCCTGTAGAAACAACACTTCTGGGGCATGGGTCCTCTCACCAAATCTCCTCCTTCTCCCCCGGCAGAGACGGACTGAGATGTGTTCAATGTTTGGTTACAGCCATTTAACACTGCTGCAGCCAGGGCTGGCTAGCCATGGCTCCTCAGCTTCGGTACCTGAGCAAGTAACCAATAACTTGGGAAGCCCCCATAGATCATACACTCGCAGCCTACCTGAACTGAACAGCCTCCAGGTGCCCACGGGCAGGGAAAGGGAGAAAATCTTGGTATAAACTGCCATTACACAAGTTTGCTTATAGATGTGGCCTAGGAAATAGATGCTGGAAAGTGCTGGTGAGAGGGGGTAATAAAAAAGCAGGGTAAACAGAACCATTGTGGCACAGCATGTATCTTGTTGTTTCTTACATTTCTCCCGTTGCTTCTTCTCATCATGTGCAATCATAATAGGCCATACTCTTCCCACTTGAATTAATCAACATTTGCACTGGTTAACTGACTGCGAGTGGAGCTCAGGATAAGCAGGCACTCTAAATTACATCCTATTAACCTCTGTAATTCTCTCTGTGCTTGTTAAAGGTGATGGCAATTTACTATTTATTATTCCATCCCATTTAGTATTTTTCTTTGCATAAAATTCATTTTCAATTTCTGTCTGTTCTACCAGCAGAGAGGGGAAAATATGATGCTAACTCTGTCCCTCAAGTCTGTGGGGAAAAGATAAAAGTCAGAGGTCTGTGGGAACAGCAAAAAGCCATATTTCTAAAAGAGTCACCTCCATTCTCTTGATTTGTACTAAATGTATTTATTAGAAATACAATTGAGCACTCGCAAGAGCACTGACGATTTAAAAATTGCCGCATCCTTGCCTGGAAATTACTGTCCCTTGCTACAAATAAAACTGTAGCTCAGTATAAATGAAAACAAGGCAGAAGTAGAAGTCTCTGTTATTCTTCACTTTTGCTTGTTTTTTTACCCTCAGTTTGTGCATTCACACAGCCCTCTATCTCTTGGTGGCCATCTGTTGCGTCTTTGTATTTACAATCACTCTCCGTCTTCAGAGGTTTGTTGTACGGTTGCAGCAGAGGGAAGAACATCTTCACTTAAAAAATGGTATCAGGATGTGGGAAGAAGACAGAGATCCTTACCACACTTGTAAGGCAACTGAATGTAAATTGAAAGGTAAAATGTAGACGAAAAGAGCTTGATTTTTTGCCTCGTTATGATTTCTACTAGTGAGTTCTTTCCTTGCTTTTCTATTGTTTGTTGCTGTGCACCTTAATTGCCTTATTTTTATTAATTATGAATAAGTGTGTACTTCTAGAAAGGGAAAGGTGGCTATTGCAGTGGGGCAGAAGTGAAGCTGCCCTGCGCCCCGCTCCGAGCCCCAGCTGTCCAAACACCACGGGCCTGCCCCCCAGCCACGGGCTGCTTCTAAATATCATAAAAGTTATGAATAACGGGTTCTTGTTCCCCGCCTTCTGGTGTTTGACCCTTCGTGGGTCACGTTTTCCAGATAATCGTTACAGTTGGAAATTTGCTGTTTATAAGAAGTGAAATGAAAACCACCCTTTTCCTGGCTGCAGCTGTGCAGGAGACGGCACACACGTGGCACATCCCAGCCCAGGGCCAGCAGCAGTCCCCTCTGGGCCACCACGGCCACCCTTTGTGCTGCCAGTGTTTCTGGCTGAGGCACCTTCTCTTGTGTGCTACACCCCTTTCTGGTGATTAGAAACCTGACAAACTTGTTTTGTGGGCAATTCCAGGAGGATTATCTCCATCGTGCCTTCCCCTGCAGCCCCACAATACAGCTGCACACACTATTTATTTAATCCTACATATAAGCTTGTCCCTCAAACTCTATATGAGGTCCTATTGAAGCAGAGCCTGGCTTCATACAGGGGTCTCCTGCTCACCACTACCGAATCAGGTGCCACCACTTCTTGTCCTCTGGCCACACACAGAAACAGCAGAAGTGTCTGCAAAATCCCAGCAAGGTCATTCAAGATGAAATCAAACATTTTTTCTCGAACCACACTTTTGCCCAGCTCCTCTCGCCATCCAATGTCCAAGCTGTTGGAAACACACCGTCTGCCCAGCGTGAGGATGTTGGTCTGCAGCAGCTCCGTTCTTTGGAAAGCTCTGTCCAAGCTTCCTGCCTCCTCCTTTGGAGCCAAAACTGGCATGGGAGTGCCACGGCGGTGGCAGCCCCGGCAGGTCTCTGCAGTGAGGTCCCCCAGCTGGGACTCCCTGCCCCTCTCGCCACCTCCCAGGGGGCACACGCATCGTCTGTACCTCTCTGTGGTGACCAGGAGCGCGGGAGGGGAGTCCTTCCCTTCCACATCTTGCGGCAGCGGATCAATAGGGTAAAGAAAACCCTAAGTCATCCTCTCTCTCCCGAGTGCTCTGCTATTTCGATTTGTCTTCTCTGAGTTTGGGGAACTTTCCTTCACAAGTAAAGCATAAAAATCAGGAAACAGTTATTACTATAGCATATTTCTTCCAGCGTTCAGGTTATTACAGAAGCCCTGGAAGAGCCTCCTTCACTGCCCTTATAAGCAGTTTTCAAGTGCCTTATAATAAGTATGCTTTCCAAATCTTCCATAAACTTAGCATCCAGTTGTGCTATAAGACTTGTCTGAATTCATATCCTTTATACATTCAGAAAAAAGGGCAAATATTTGGTGAACCCATAATAAATTAAGGATGGATGGATACTAAGAGCAGAATGGTCTATTCTTAGAATTATGTAAATTGGATTTAAATAGAGTTTCTCACAGAGGTTGTGCAGAGAGAAATCGCATTTCTAATGTACCAAGTTATTTTGGAGTCTGGATGAGTTCTTTCTCTGAAAATTAATTTTTTTTCAGTGCTACAAAAAAAAAAAAAAAAAAAAAAAAAAAAAGAAAGAAAGAAAAATTGGTGAACCTGATTTTAATCAAATGCTAAGTTTATTCAGGTTAGTTTTCAAATATCTAGAAGTTGCTTTAGACGGGGATTGCAGTGGGGGCTGATTCCAGGAAACCAAACTACAACTTCCAACTTGTGCATGAGTTTCTTGGGCTCTTGGCAAGGCAAATGTGAAGCCCCATTCTCCTGCGGCAGGTACCACAGGTGTTGCTTTTCGGGACAAGCTGAGCAGCCCCTCTGTGCTCAGAAGGATGCTCTAGGGAAGGGGTAGCAAACGGGCATTTTCATACACTTCCACATGTACGGGCAGCGGGGCGATGCTGAACAGCAACAAGCTCGTGGGATTTCAAGCCAAATTACTTTCCTCTTTATATTACTCTTGTTCCTGCTACTGGCTTCTTGGCCTTTGTCCCCTCCCGTGGCCCTGGTGCTGGACACCCACCCCTATCCCAGTGCTCTGATGCAGAAAGCCCCCCTCTTCCAGCCCCCCAAGCAAACCTGCAAACACTGTAGAGTCAGCTCCTCATGGGTTATTCAAAATGGACTGTACGTACACTCCTCATGTTGCTTAAAAGCTTTTTACGAAGCAGTAGACCCCAGGGAGCCTTGCTGGCCAGCAATCCACCTCTCATTTCTTTTGCCCCACCAGCCTGAATATTTATGAGGTGGCATGTGATTTGATGGTATCTGGTTCCACGTGTAATGCTGATGTCATGTGTTTTAGATTTAAAATGCCAGTTTCATTTTGTAGTGCATAATAATTTGTTTCTTTGGCAGTCCATAAAGAATTGCACTGAATCTTGGCATGCCTGGCTGCAACGACGTGGAAGGGGAAGCAGGAGGACTTAATGTATATTAGGGGTTGACCCAAGTGTGGTGCAGTTTACGTTCTCTGCCTAAAATATCAGCCAGCATCAAGATATGTCTATGCATGTCCAGAGCACTTTCTACTCCAAGTACTTTGCCAGAAATGATGAACAAATCTTGCAGTATCTGGGCAATGAATGTTTGATGTTAAGATCCACCCAGCAATGTCTGATGTAAAGATGGGGAAACTGAGGCAAAACAACCTGCTAAGGTTACAAAACCCATGTGCAAGAGGGAAGTGAACCTATCTTGCACGGCTCCCACAGCTTCATTAGAACCATCCTTCCTGTCCCAGACATGGGCACTGTCAGAATTTGGCCATATCTCCTCTAAACACTGTTTTGATTAGAGGCAGCCCACACCTTCAAGCCTCTATTCATTTTTTTTTCTGAAGTCCTGGATGTAGTCTATCTGTCAAACCTCCTACCTAGTTTTGAGCCAGTTCCCAGTGCAGAACAAGAGGGGTACATTTGGGGAACAGATGCTTAAAGAAATAGAAAAAACATAAAGAAATAGAAAACCAAACATTTTTTTCTGGCCTAAACCACTCATGAACAGAACTTAGATCTCTAAGGTAATAATAACAGGAACCAGAGAAGCATACAATACCCACTGCAGTAAATAAGGGTATTGCTATCAGATGCACACACGTATGAAATTTCATGTGCATTTACATAGGAAACAGAGACCTTCCAGTAACTTCAGCTGTGTCAGAGGTGTCTGTGCCATGCTGGAGCTTCCCAAACGCTTTGGGCTGAACGCTGCTACCCAGGCAATGAGTGCTAAGCAAGGTCCCACAGGCATTTCTCGGTCATTGCACCAGGGGTGTGTGAGCTCAGGACAGTATTTCTGGAAGAACTGTAACTTCATAGTGCTGGAAGCAAATTTATTCAAAGGGGGATCACGTTCTGACCAGGCCAGTGTAAAAAGCACCCTGCTAGTGCACTGCTAGCGGTATACATGCCAGACCTACAGCAGGTGGGCCTAGTCCCTCTCCAGTCTTTGCTATCTGTTCTGCCCAGATAAAATCACCTGTCTTGTGAAAGCACCACCCTGCCTGTGCAGGCTGTATATGAATTGTCATTGCTATCTCAGCTCCATCGGTCTGGGGTGAGACTTTCTTATATAGCTGTGCTGGCAGAGACTAGCTGTGGCTGAAGGACCAGTGGCATCTGCTCTGCATAGTAGTGTAACTGCACTACACTGCACTGCACTGCACCACTGTGTTTTATTATTATGTTTACATGAATACAGCTGTATCAAAATGAAAGCTCCTGCTGATCTCCTAATAGCTCATCCTGGCATCCATGTCTGAATCAGTAAGAAAAACTGTGCAGATAGTGTCTAAGGAACAGCTGAGAGAGGGAAAATAAACACCCTGAAAACTGACAAGAAGAAGGGAAATTCTTAGAGGAGTTACTTGCACAACCTAGTTACTGAAATAAACTCATCTATTGCTCCCAGTGCAAGCTCCCACAGACCTGAACGCTTGATGGGACGACTGATGGAGACACTCAGTGGTCACTGCAGCCTGCAGACCGGAGGGGACGGGCAGGACGGGATGCCTGTGCCCTTCCCGTCCCTCCGGGAAGGCACCAGGCAGCCGGCACACCCCGGAGCCCACACAGGGCTGCTCCCCACCCAGGAGCGTGCGGGTGCATGGCAGGGTTTGACCCCAGACCCATGCACACTTTGGAGCCACTTCTGCAGCCTGGGCTGATGAACCGAGTGAGACCCTTCTAGGGTCTCTGCATCAAGTGCTCCAGTAACCCTGAATTCACCCACCGGTGACGTTAGCCTCTGCCAGGTTGTAAAGAGCTGCCTGCTGCTATCTGCACGGTCAAGAGCTCTGCAAGTAGAGGCGGGGGGTGAGGTCAAGCCATTGAATAAAATATTGCTGTATATTCTGACTTTAATTTCCCATTCCTCTCTTGTGCCCTGATTTGCTCTCTGGCCTGAAGTGGCTTTCCTCACTGAGGCAAATGAAGGGAGAGCTAATACTATCTTTAGACAGATGGGCATAGTTAGAGAAAACAAGCCTTGAGGAAGCCAAAGCTTTCTTTAGGACTGGCACAGCAAAAGGAGCCAATGCAGGTCCAGAATAACTGTTCTGGGTTTAATCTGACTATATTAATCTGTCAGATGGTCAGAAAAAAGTGTCCAGGAGATCAGAGGACGGCACCAAGGGAAGAGATGGAAAGACCTCAGCCCCTTTTCAGCTCCAAGGAAGGGGTGGGGGTGGGGGGGTGTGTCTGTCCATATTTTGTCAGCTCTCTCTGTTGGTCTAATAACATATCTCTTCTAATACAGCCTGCCCTGCACTCTCAAGCTCTCCTGGTGACACCACCACAATTGTTTTCTCAGCCGAAGCACTCTGATACCAAGGTGATAAGCACAACACACATGTCTTGGCAGGTTAACTAGATAAGGTTATATACGGTATGACAGAGTTTTTATATTACTACTGACCTCGACAAAAGCTTGCAAAGAACTGAACAGCTTGTTCTCATGACATGTCAAACCAAACATAAGTTTCAGCAGGCAGCAATCACTTAGACGTGCTTCGGACTTCCCACTCTGCCCCCGTTCCTTAGAAGAGACCCAAGGGATGCATTTCTGACACACCAACTTCAGATTTCCCTTGTCGGAAAGCATTTATCAAAACGGACAAGTGAAAGACCTCCAGACCATGGAGATGTCAAGCCCACTACAGGGTGGTCAGGACACAACCAACTCACAATATTTGTTTCTGTTAATGAACTGCAAGCAAAAGGTGTTTTGCAAATATGATTTCTGTCCAAAAATGTTAAAAAATGACTGTAGAAATTTCAACATACAAACCGCTTTGGTTTCCCACTGTTGGGAGGAATTGGCTTATGTCAGTCTTGCTCAAACTCCTAATATATTTTGCAGAGTTTCAGCCTTATATTACTTTAAAATAAATGCATCCAGCAGTTGTTCCTTTGGAGACAAGCCTTGAGTCATTGAAATGCATGTGACCTGCGTATAGACATCTGTGAATCCTGCACAGCCTCGAAAAATAACTGTGAGCAGTAGAAATTCAGAGCAAGCAGTAAAGAGAGTATCACTCCAAAAGGGTGGAAAAGAAACGTGGTGTCACTGTTGGCGGAGAGACTCAAAGAGCAATAAATAATTTGGCTTTTTTTTTTGGTTTGTTTTCCCATTAGCAGCATAAGTGTGTTCTGGCGCAATCTGGGGGAAGAGTTAAACTGAAGGCACTACAGGCCCTTATGTCTCACATCATCTCACAGTTCTGCAATTCTTAATAAAACCAAATATACTCATTTACTTAGGTAGACATATTTATTACCCACATCTGCAACAGCCTTAGAGGAGAAGAAAGATGTATCTTAGATGAAGGAAGATATATCCTAGATAAAGGGAGAAAGATCCTAGAAATGTCACTTTCTGGATGTATTTTATAGAGATATATTTTCTGGGTATCTCTGGGCTCTGCTCCCTGCTAGTCCATCTCACTGCCCTAGGAGAGCAACCACTGCTCCCAATATATTCTTCTGACCTGTTTAATTAAAAATTTCCAGCAATGGACAAGCCAGCGTCTCCCCAGGCAGCCTTCTCCACTGCTTACTGCCTGTGGACATGGATCCCCCTTTCAGCCTGAGAAGCTTCTTCCGTGCAAAGTGCTCACGGCGTTTCTTGTCACTGCCCTGTCTGAGAGCAAAAGCAGTGCAAGTTTTGGTAGGGTGTCAGCAATATGCTGTTTCTCTCCATGCCAGCCCCTGGAAAACCAGCCAGCCAGCACTGCCTGTTGTCCCCACTGGTGTCACTGCTCTGCCTCACCCAACACAGCTCCTTCACCAAGCCCTGTGCAACAGGGGAGTGTGATGAAGAAGGTCATCCCACTCCTCCTTCTCCATCAGTTGCATCAAACAAGAGGCTACAAACCCCATCTCCTCTGTGACTCCAGGAAACAGCAGCCATCGGGAGCAAGCGGCGCAGAGCGTAACTTTGGTTGTACTCATGCAACTTCAAAGAAAAACATGAAGGAATAATGTTCAAAGAAATATGTGAACTATTAAGACTTTAAAACTAGGCAAACCCCAACTCAGCTCCAGAAAACTGGTGAGTTAGGTTAAATTCGGTTAGTTCTCTGTGTGCCCCAGCAAAGCCAGCAGGCCTCCCGAGCTGGACACAAGCAGCAGCTCCTTTCCTCTAAAGCTGGCTGCAGAGACTGCGTACGGCATTTGGCCAGGGCAAGCTGCCGGTGATCAAGGTTTTATCAACAGCTGGGAATAGTTTGTGCACAGAAGATTCATCACCCCTTTGCCGTGACAGCATATCATAAAATTTGAAGTTAAAAGGAATGTAATCTCACATCTCATCAAAGAGAAGGAAGAAATTTGTTGTGTGTTGGTCTTTCCTTTTTTTTTTTTTTTCTTTTTTTTCCTTTTTTAAAGACAAAAAGAAAGATTATCCCTTACAACCTTTCTAGCCCAAACCAACCTCAAATGGGAAAGTCTGCAGCTCTATTTATGGCTCAGTTGCTTTGTGTGACTGTGCTTAAAACTTTTACAGTGATTGTTGTCTTGGAACACCTCGTTCTCAGCTTACTGTAAATATTAACTCTTTAGGGCTTGCAGTATCCTTATCTGAGATAAATGCAACAAGGAAGAGACTTATCTAATGTGGACTGTCAGAAAGTTATCTGCCTCTTTAGTAAAGGTAACTTTAAGACAGTTCCTTAATTAATGTTAAGGTAATTCATTTAAAGATACATTTCCAAGCTAACTATCTAGTGCCGGAGGGAGCGAGGTGTCTCCTGAGAGCAGCTCCTCTCTGCCTCCGGGAGGTGGGATGTGTGGGAACCTGCAGCACCACAGCGACCACAGCAGAGCAGGAGGCATGAGGTGTGTGTTTTGGATGGCTGGTGTTAGGTGAGACGCCTTCGTCAGAGACTGGGCATCTGAAGGAGCTCCTGTTGTTTAGATCCATCTTCATCGCCGGTTCCTGCAAAGCTGCTTGTACATCACTGCCTCCCTGCCTCCCGCTGCCCCCACCACTGTCACAGCTGGGCGTCTTTCATGTGAAATTAAGCACGAAAGGTGGGCAGACCTCGTGGAGTCCTTGAGATATCTTGAGGACATGCTGTCTGCCTGAGATCCCTTTTTTGGCCATAGTCATTTGCTTTGTCACTATTTTAGACAGGGATTGTTCTGACAGGGCAGAAGAATTGCACCTGGAGGTAGACGAGTGGCGTTTGTACAGTAAGGAAGATGTTGCAGCTTTTCCTAAAGGCAGAGAAGTTTTTAGTTCAATTAATCTCCTTCAACAATGTGTACTGCAGCCAGATCCCCTGGAATAAATTTGCTTTCTTCCTCTCCAGCAGGAAAAGGAGGATGGTCGTGATCAGGACATCACCCCCGCCTAAGGAACTTCGTTTCTGTGCTAAGTGAGAACAATATTGTACTTACACATTTCTCTATGAAAATATAGCTCAGTCGTGAGCGCAGCGGTGTCCTCCCCGCCCTGGCGGGCCAAAGTCCTTCCCCAGGACCCTTGCTTTTGCATAGGCACAAGGGTGGAGAGGGCAGCCAGGGCTGGGGTGCAGGGGTGCACGGGGACTGTGCATCGTCACTTATAACTGAATTGCCAGAACAGGATTTATGACTAGACTGAATTTAGTGCTACCCATATTACTGAAATAAAGACCGAGAAAGAGAATTAGTTTGAGTCAGTGGCCGTAAATCAACCAATCCCCTGATCTCCATAATGTCAGGGGATGAGGAACGCATGTACTTATAAGCACTCTTAGACTCACATGGTGGGCTCCTTGGAATGCTGGCCTGCATTTAATTTGAATTCTCCAATTAATAACAAGTACAGTAAAAACTATATATACTCCATAGCTTCCATTCTTGCTTTGTTAAAGATGCTGTCTCCACTCTCAGTCTCCTGCACTCCTTATTTTCTCTTTTCTTATTCATAATATCTGGTTTAAAAATGCTCCCAGCATTTCAGTTCCATATTAATAGCAAGGAACATTTAGCCCCCCCAAAGCGTCTCACAAATTAAAATGAAATATATGACATTGCGTATGATGTAGCTACATTGGGAAAGAAAGCTGGCAAAGGCTGAAAAGGAGAATTGTCCGCAATGGATTAGATCAGAAAACTTAGATTTTTCATAACTTGTTTGCCAAGAATTAGACCCTTAAATTCACACTAATTTCGTAATTCATACTAACAGCATTTAAATCTGTTTTTCTGGGATGCTGAGTAACAGGCAGCTCCAAAGGAGCTTTTCCAGCTCATATTCAGATTTTTAAATATGAAATTGGAAGTTTGGCTTTAGGTCCCTGTTTTTCCTGTGCCAGGAGCAGGTCTCTGCTAGCTACCTGCTGCACAGGTGGTTGATTCCCAGGCACCGGCAGAGCCAGGACCCCGTGCCACCACCTCTGCTAGGGGAAGCGTGTGCTCGCCAATGTCCAACACTTCCCCAGTGCCCTCTGACTTTGGCCTTGCATCAACTCCCCATCTGAAAATGAACATCCCCTTCCCATTCCTTGCAGAGGTGACCCTGTCTGGGGAGCAGGCCAAGGGGGTCCTGCAGAGCCAGGTCACTGCCCCCAGCCCCATGAGCTCATGGCCAGGCTGTTTTGGCCGTCCCTTTTATAGACCGGTGCCACTGCTACCCCACATCTCCCTTATGGGGTGTGCCTACAGCTCCCACCGCAGAGTTAAAAATACTTCCCCACTCCTCATTACTCACCTCGGCAGGTCAAGGCAGGACTTTGATCTAAATGGAAAGGCATTCCCAGAGATACAGTTACATGAAACACATGCTACAAGGGCTCCTCGGCATCAGGCTTTATCTTTGCTTGGTAAGTTTTAATGACATGCACATGATGAGGGCACTGTGGGAACGAAGCGAGCCTGTAGTAGGACCCTGTCTGATTTAATAAACCTAAAAATCATGACCAAAATGAGGCCGTTCCCTGTCACTTGGTGCATCCTTCCTTGGCTGTTTTCTGGTGAGAACACATCTACCTTGATGTTTGTTTTCACTCAAAATTGCTTATGGGTCATCCTGCGCACGGAAAATGTGGGGTCTGGGACAATTTCTCAGCTCCTACAGCCCCATGCACTCCTGTTTATGTTATAGCATGGGAAAAATGAGCTCTTTTACTCTTTGGTGTTCTGGCAACCACTTGTCTCCATAGTCTCCAGGCAAAGGACGCTGCTGGATCCCCAATTTCTCCTTCCTTCAACACTGTGGATGTGTTTGTGACTTTCACTTCCACCCTGTTTCTGTGTGTTGCTTTATATCAGACAAAAATATAATAGACCATCTTTCAGTAATTACTGTAGCAATGAGCTTTGTAGCTCATCATCTTTGCAAAACAAGGAAAGGGCACATTTTTAAAATTGCTTATGAAAAGTTTATGTGGTAATTAGAGCTGGAGTTTTGTTTCTTTTAGGTGGATTCCTAAGGAGTTTGTACCACTTGCTTAGGTCAGTTCTGAGTGAGGGTTTTGCTGAAGGTGTTTGGTTTAAAGCTCTCTCCTTTGGTGGTGGCAGCTGCGGGTGAGCCAAAGCTCTTGGAAGAGCTGGGGAGCTTGTTGGTTTGTTTTTTTGGGGTTGGTGTTTTTTTTTTTTTTGGCTCGTAGCTTTTTCTGCCATTCCAGCACCTTAAGTTTTATATTTTTTGTGAGTATTTTTGGAACAGGGTAGGGAGCTGAGGGGGTAAAATCAGTTTCCATAGAAAGAGTTACATCAACTGATGCTGCTGGTCATCACCAGCACCAGACTGTGGGTCGTCTCAGCCTGAGGTTCAGCTGCACCGGCTTCAGTGGCTAGCACTGATTGTACCCAGAGCAGACCAAAGGGAAGAAATAAAGAAATATTAGCTTGGATTCGTGTTCCACCGACATGGCTATAAATCAGAAGTCTCTCCATTAAAGTCAGCGACATCACACAGGTGTGAGAAGTGACTCGCTGCAGCCAGCCACACTTACCTCGCTGTAATTCCAGCAGCTATTTTTCACACGGGTGTCATTGCTTTGCCCATTAAACCTTGCCGGGTGAATGGAGAGCAGTTTTTCTCTGAGAAGGGTGCTAATGAAAGGCAGCCCTGCCAGCTGCCCCCGTGCACTGCAGCCGAGTGAGGCACTGTGCAGCGGCTGCTCGGGGGCTGCCCTGCAGCCCCAGTGCAGCTTTCTGCAGGCAGATCAGCCGTGTGGGGCAGTGGCGAGGGGGCAGAGAAATAAGGTACAGGAGGTACCAAACAGGCTGTCAGTAGCCCACCCAGAGCCAGAACTGATGTCTGCCCCCAGGCTGCTGTCAGGAATCAAATAAAGCAGCCCTGACACACATGTAAGTAGGAGAAAACTTCTTTAAAGCCACGACCAGTAGCAAGGTCCCACCTGTCCATCACTTGTCACACACTGAGGGTTCGAGGGCCACCAGTGCTGCTCCTCCACTCCTCACTGTTTGTGTTTGTGCAGCCCTTCCTTCCTCTGTTAGGGATGTGTCTTCCCCTGCCTCCGCCTCCCCTGCTTGTCCTGATGAGTGAATGCCCAAGAGCGACGCTCTGATTGCAGCGAGGTAACTCTGAACCCTGCCACCGCACAGCTGTCCAGCAGAGGCGAGGTACGCCTCTGCAAATACCCTCCTCAGAGAGGAATATCTTGCAGAACGTGGCAGCCCCTCTCTTGGGAGGCAAGGCTACGGCTGTAAGCAAAGGGCTCACACCCCCCACAAGGAGTGATGGCCACAGGTTACCCAAGTGGGGGAGCACCCCATCCCACCGACCCACCCCGGAGCTCCCAAACAGCTCCATGCTGGAGCAGCGTTCTCAGATGGGCTTTTGATCTTCTACTCCCAAATGCTGGTCAAATACGGTCCACACCAAGAGCAAACACTTCATCTTGGGACACCCCCCAATGCCCCCTAACTTTGCAGACATCTGTCCTTGGGCAAGGTTCAAATCTCTCGGGCTGTGGGGGGCACTAAATATAGACTTTGGGTATTTTGGAGGAATGCGATGAGACCGAGGATGGAGGAGGCATGGCATCTTGCCCTCTGATTACAGAAGTCCTAAAGAGAAAAATATTTTTCCAAGTGAAACTCTCTAGTGAATTCAGTTTAACTTTATGCTTAATTACAGGATGATGTGGGGGCACACTTTCTGGCAAATGTAATGTTTACCAGAACTGTGTTTTTAAAATAACCTATCAATCACAAACAAGACTGGCCAGATTAAAAGGAAAAAAAAATGAAAAAAGAAAAAAAACAAAAACAAAAACAAAAACAAAAAACAGGATCCCTCATTGCTTCCCATTCTTGACTTCCCAAGGGGCAGAACAAGGGAGGAGTTTGTAACATGCTACAGAAATCAAGAGGGTTTGGTTTGTATCAGGCAGGGTGCCTCCTGCCCACGGGCCCCAGGAGTGGTGGGGTGGAAGCAGGAACCAGCATTTGTACCTTTTTTTACAAAGCCAGAGAAAACTCATTAATAATGTGGAAATGCAAAATCAAATGGCACGTGGAGTTTCCAAAGCTGATGAGTGTCTCAGAGAGGGTGTCTGCAGAGTCAGGAGGTATAAACATCCTTTTATTTCATTGCAGTTTCCACATGGGGACCTGGATGGGACTTTATTCGCACTAAACAGAAAGGGAAAAGGACAAAATCATACCCTGTGTCAGATCATGCCAGCAGATCAGCTAGATTAAAACTAGAAGTATCACACAAGCAGGAGAATGAGCTCTATCTCAAATACAGGTACTGAGGCTGATGTCAACAAAAATGATTTAAGGTACCTCCATGGGGCTGCATGTGAAGGATAACATTTCTCGACAAGAATAAAAGCATGAGAACCTGCTCTTAAATTAATGTGCTGTGCAAAATGAGCCGGACATCATCAAGACTGTGAAGGAGACTCAGTCTGAAGATGGGAGCCCTGACCAGCAAAGACCCACAGACAGCCCAGCTCAATACTGCTGGCCCTCAGCTGCAGTATGGGAAAGTGTTACTTCCTATGGGGTTTATTGTCAAAATCTTCTTTACATCTGCTCATAAAATACAGACAACCACTTGCATTTTGCACTCGGGATACCCTTGCCCAGAGTCATCTCACTTACATTTAAGCACTTAATTTGGACACCTGAAATTATGTGTTTAATCACTTTAGACATGCTCTGCAGATGTCCTCCTTACCCCTCTTTGAGGCTGGTGGGACAGCCAGGGTGGGAACTATCCCCGGTGGTGTCCCAGCAGGTACCTGAGCACCTGCTTTTTCAGGAAGGTCCATCTTGTATCTCTGCCTCCCCAGAGCAGTCCCATGTCTCACAGCTTTTAGGACTGAACGGCACATAGAGTGATTTTGTGAACTGCTCCCAGCCACGAGAAAAAACATTTCATGTTGACCAGGTCTAGAAAAGTTTGTCCCCATCACAAGCTGTGGTCTTACCTGCTCCAGCACATGAAGCCACATCTGAGGGCCCATTACAAACTGGAGGACTGAGTTACCCTAACCCATGGAAAAGCTGCAGCCCTGGGAGAGAGAGCACATGGCAGGGAATGACAATTGCCTCTGCACAAAGGGCAACCAGACCCAAATACATTTTCTTTGAAGGCACTTTCTGCTTTTTATTTTGTTAGCAGCCTGCTACCAGGCTGCCTGCTGAGGATATCCCAAATGCACTGTTGTGGTCTTTAAGTACATGCCGTCATTTATAAGACACGTCGTCCTTCTAGAAAACATCACCGTAACTCCTCTGCAATCTGGAGCCTTCACGCTCGTGTCGTATCGGTACGTGGTACTGCAAGACATAAAACACAGCTACTGGAGAGCCTGCGCGGATTCCTTACAATGCATGTAATGGAAACAGGTGAAATTTAAACAGTACACTTAAGTACTTGTCTAGTCCTCGTTAGGGTTTTGTAGCTCTCCTTTATTTAAAGAATAAATTTCTGACACTTAAAAGAAGTTAAACAACTGTGTTTGAAAGCTTTAACATAAGACAGCCTCAACACTGTTCTTTTTCTTGAGAAAATTGTTCAAATCACTATTAAAATGTCTCCATTGAAAATATGGAAATGTTTGGATTAAACAGTGTATTTGCTTTCTAAAAATGGATGCAAAGTACAAAACTGGATTCAAATATACAAAACACACAGAAAACACACGTGTACACAAAAGCAGTTAAGAAACAAGTGATGCAACAAGTGTTTGGAAACAAGTTAGTACCAGGGGCATCCAGGAAAGAACGCTCCCCAAAATACTGAGCTGCTGCTATTTCAGCTAATGTGGCACTACCAGTACAGAATAATACATGTTAACAAAAACAAGTGAAATCAAGATTATTTTAAGCTCATATTGTGTGATGCCCTGTGCTTAAGGGCTATGCTAGAAGAAAAGAATTTAAATTGTTATAAATCCCCATGGATCCACTACATATCCCTAAAAGAAAACTGCATTCATTTCTTACACTCTTGTTTTGTCAAGCAAGGGGCAGCTCCTGGGTGGATAATAGGGCTAACGATGTGGGACAAAAACTATTTTGTCTATGATGCGATTTTCCCTGGTATTTCTGTATTCCTTACTGTGTGCTCAGAGTCTGCAAGGAGGAGGCAGGTATTCCATCATTTTGTGCAAGGGGTATGTGGTGTTAGTAAAGCTGTCTTACTTCAGGTGTTTATTTCCACCTTTTAACACCAATACAGCCTCATCCTTTGGCCATATGCTGGAATCTCCCTTGGTGTCCAAGATTTATTAAAGGGTAATGTCTGCTCTCCCAGTGCCAGTGCCTCTCAGACAATTTTTTGGATATAAGCAATCAGTGAATTTTGATTGGGTACAGTTACTGTTTAATGTCCCTTTCAGTTACTGCTGGATAGAAACTAACATCATGCTAAATATCATCAAAATGAAGCACAGAAGTGTTTATTAAGCATGTGCATCCTGCCTGCATTGTTACTGATCATGTGTTCCAGTTGTCTAGCGCTGCACTGAGGCCCTCCTTTTTCAGTTTAACATCAAAGGATGACAGGACCACTCAGGTGGGAAGGGACCTCAGGAGGGCATCCTCCTTGTTGTCCTTACTGGACACCAGGTCTTCACTGGTTCATTTTGCTTCTTGAAATTTAGTCCTTCTTGCTTTGGCCAGGGTGCGGTAAGAAACAGACTGTGTTCAGCTGTTACTGGAATAAAAAGATGCATTGAGTTAACTGGTGGTCCAGAGTCCAGCCCTGCTCAAGCTCCATGGGTTGAAGCCCAGCACCATTGCACTCTCCCAAAGGTCCACAGAAAATTCTCATCTGCAGGAGATGAACCTACAGACACCCCTGGACATCAGAGAGTTAATGCACTGCTTCATTCAGATGCTTAATTATTTTCATACAAGCAAGTCAGGCTGCCCATGTTTGGTTTTGCTGATTTGTCAAATTAACTTTGGAGGTGAGGGCAGGAGGCAGGGAGGTGACAGCTGAGAGCATGCTGGCAGCAAGCCCCGGTAGTGCAGAAACGTTGCTGCAGCAGCAGAGAAGGAGGTTCACTCCCCGGCTCTCCGTCAAGCTCTGGGTACATGTCCCCGGCTCGCGACGACAGGCTTCGCGGTTGCGTTCACGCCCCCGTGATGATGTTGAGCAGACTTGACATGAGTACAAAATGTCCCCGCAATATGGGATTTTTTGAGTTGTACCAGAGCTAGAACCGTATTTTCAAAGTCTGTTTGCAAAGCCAGCATCACCAAGTCGCTCTCTGAATGCAAGGGCAGATCTGGAAACCTGGTTGTGTCAGATGTGTGTGAAGTTACTGGAGTGGGTGCATGTATCTTTCCTGTATCTTATGTCCTAACCAATTTTTACTGCCGAAGAAACCAGAGATCAAGCCAAATACAAAGCAGAAATGACCCCTTCTTTTGTGTTATTTGATTTTTGTCCATTAGTGACAACAAGTACCATGGAAAACTCCATAGGAGCCTGTGCCACCCCACTCAGGTGAGGAAAGAAAAGTAAATAAAGGAACATGTTTTTCAAGAAATGGGATTTGCCTTAAAAACAAAGCAGGATTGACAGCTAACCAGGAAACTTGTAGTCATGGCATTATACTCTGGTGTCTGTTTGCAATGTTTGCCAAATGAATCACAACAAACTCCTAACAAGTTCTGCACTGCTGAGAAGCTGGAGACAGGCAATATTACTAGTGAAATCAGGCAATATTACTAGTGAAATCATTAGCACTCCAGTTGATGAATGATAGAAACCATTTGCTGTAGTATCTTCCTGGTAAACTCTTGAAACTTTTTTCCCCTTGGCTGGAAGAAACCTCACCCTTCATCCACTACTGCCTGCTCAAAGAAGGTCCACTTCAAAGGTGCAGCAGGTTTCCCAGATGTGTTTTGAAACCCACTAAGGATGGAGATGTCACTGCCTCTCTGGGCCCCTGTTCTCTTCATCCTTGCTCAGAAGAATTTCTCCTTATGCAGAATTAGGATTCCCCATGTTGCAACTCACCTCTATTGCCTCTTGCCTTTCTCTGTGCACTTTCAAGATAAGTCCACCTCCATCTTCTCTGTAACCCCCATTAGGCAGCTAAAGATGCAGTTAAGTTCCCCTCGGGCTTCTCATCTGATGGCTGAACAAGCCCAGCTCCTTCAGCATCTCCTCGTAGCTATGTGCTCCAGTCCCCCACCAGCTTGGTAGCCACTCTGGACTCACTTATGTATGTCCGTGTCTCTCTTGTACTGGGGAGCCCAGAACTGGACTCAGCACTCCAGATGTGTCTCACCAGGGCTGAGCAGCTCACTGCCCTCGACCTGCTGGCAAGGCTCTGCCTGATGCAGCCCAGGATGCCGTTGGCCTTCTTTGCTGCAAGGGCACACTACTGGGTCGTGTTCAACTTTTTGTCCACAGGATCCCCAGGTCCTCCTCTGCAAAGCTGCTTTCCAGCCAGTGGACCCCCAGCCTGCACTGTGATAGAGGGGTGTGTGTGTGGGTGTGTGTGTGTCAGTCCCAGCTACAGACTTCGCATTTGTCTTGACTGAACTTTATGAGGCTGTTGAGATCTCTCTGAAATCTCTGGCAACTCCCTCTTGGCCATAGAGATCTCACTGTAGAAAGCAACCAATTTGGCCAGGCACAATTTGCTCTTGGTAAGCCCAGTGGGGCTGGATCCCCATCATCTCCTTTACGTGCTGGATGTGGCTTCCAGGAGAATTTGCTCCATAATCTTCCTGGGAAGCTGACGAGCCTGCAGTCCCATGCAGCCTCCTCCTTGCCCTTCGTGAAAACAGGAGTGATGTTTGCCTTTTTTCCAGTCTGTTTCTGGCTCTGTCTCATGAAGCCCACAGCCACTGTGCTGTGCTCTCTTTTTCTGATTAAGGATTCAGCTCTGCTGAAAATAACCACGTCCTTTTGCTCTTAGAGGGCATCAGAGACATCTGCTCCAATATATTCAACCGCACGGCGCAGAGGCAGGTGGCCCTTGGGGTGGGATTTGGTTTTAATTCATTTTGTTTTGCCAAGGGAAGAACTGTTGTAGGAAAAAAGAATTTAGTTACTATCTTTCAGAGAAGGAGTATCTGTTGTTACTTTTAAGGAACAGGTAGACCATAGACAGACTCCAAGTCCAGCTCCAGCAATCTTTGTAATCACAAATTTCACACTGATATAGCTGTCACTTCAGGCACCAAATTTCTCTCCCATTTTAGTCTAGTTTTTAACCTCAAGAGAACTGCACCTGCATGTGTAAATATGAACCATATTTTGTTTGAATATTAAAAAAACAAAAACAAAAACAATTTACCCTTTTGGGTGTTGAGGTAGAACTAGATCTTTGCAGAAACTGCCTTGAAGTGTTACACTGGGATTGCCCCCATTGCACCGTCCACAAATGCTGTGACTTGTCAGTGGAAGATGTTACCATCAGCGAGAAGTGCCATCTGTAATTAAAACATATATGTGCACATATATGTGCAAGTGTCTCCCTTAGCCAGAGTGTCCCTGCGGAGGACAAACCTCTGTGCCTGCGATGAGTATCCCACGCTGTCGCCTTTCATCCATGGCATCCTCAGAGGCAGTGGAGAGCGTGTCCCTCTCTGGGCTGGTCCCTGGTCACCGGCCGTGGGGTGTGGGGACAGCCTCCAGAAAACAAGTCATTGTTTGGAGCAAAGTCATCAATTCGTTCCCACGTTACCATGTAGTACGGACAAAGGGTCTGGGAAATGTCCCTCCCTACGTGCCGGGAGGGGCAGTGAGGAGGGAAGGATGCTCACAGGACTTTACTCACGCACGGGTCTGCGAGTAACAGCACGGGGTTAAATGAATCTCACCTGGATAGAGACACATGTCTGTGTGCACACCTAGGTACAGTTGATGGATAGGTAAAACAACTGATAACGTTAATTACTCTATACAGTGCTGAATCAAGAAGCAGATGCAGCACTTTCAAAAATGAAGGGGCAGTTGTTCTCTCACTAAAGTGGAAGTAGATTCAGGTTGAACCACTGAATCCAGGACTTGCTCTAGTATAAAACTGCATAAAGAGAAAGCCAGTATTGATACGAGGATGATACACTCTGTAGAGCCAACAGCAAGAAGGGAGTTAATTTTGAGCTCACAGCATGAGGGGGAACAAGATCTTTCCTTCAGGGCAGATCCTGGCATCAAATCTGGTGGTGAAGGCGCACAGCAGTATTTGTTAGAAGGAGCACTGCAAGATATTCCATGCATTTGCTTGCTGGGCAGATGTTATACCACTGTGGATGTTAGACAGGTTATGGAAGAGAGAAAATTCCTTGCTCCAAGAGCTTTCCTAGCAAAGTGAAAGCTATGAAGCACCTTAATCTTCTTGCATCTTGTGATGCCTTTTAAGGGTTATTCAAAGCCCACAATCAGGGAGATGATTTTTATCTGAGGAGCTGGCACGACTAGCTGGCTGCTGTGACATCAGCTTTCTCTGGCCTCATGAGCTTCAGGAGAAAATAGCTTTCCCCACCAGCTCTGTCTATCATCTGCCCAGTCCTGCTGTGATACGAGGCAGTACACACAGAACCATCTCTGCAGTGCCAGAGAAATCAGTGCTCGTTTCCCTGCTGACATTTCGGGACGTGACACCTTTGCAGGCAGATCGCGCCGGGGCTCCCCGCGGCGCTGCAGCAGGCACTTTCCTTCAGCCAAGGCACCTCCGGAGGAGAGTGACAGACCCAGCCTCCAGCAGGGCCGGGCAAGGCTTTAATCAGCCATTCATCCAGCTTATTAAAGCATCTATGAGATGCAGTGGACTTGCAGGATCCCTCCGTGTGGGCAATGTGCATTTCCCAAGCCCACACTTGGCAGACTCGCTGGGGCGGGGGAGACCAGAGGGCCAGCACAGAGCCTGGGCACCAGTCTGGTGGCTTTTAAACAGTGTTTTAAGGAGAAGCACAATGCACAGGGCTTGTTCTGGCACACAGACGTGCAAAAAACATCTTGAGGCTGGAAAGAAATTCTGGGTCCACTGGATGTAGGGAGTGAGAGAAGGGGGAATAGGATATTCATTTAAATGGAGAAAGCTAGTCTGCCTGAAGGCTGGCTTTGCAAAATCTGTTCATTTATTTGCATTCCCCTGATATTTTCTGTCCTTCTCCAAGCATAGGGTAAATTAGTCATTCAGATTATGAGTTATATGAGCAAGATAAAAAATAAATGACAGCTCACCTCCTTCAATGAGATTATTTGAGAAACGGTGCTGTTTGTGTCTGGCCTAAGCCTTGCCATGGGAAATGATGGAGGAAGAGAGAAGAAAAGTTATTGAACAAAATGGAAAAATTCCTAAACTCATTGCTGCTGAGCTGGAGCTTACCAGGGGTGTCTCAGGGCTTCCAGCACATGGAAGTGGATGAACTTCAGCATCTGAAAATCAGGAATGACCAGAGTAAGCCACACATAAAGCTGGCAATAAGATCTTTATTTTGGGTAACCCTTCTTTCCAACTCCTCTAATCAACAGCAAAAAAAAAAAAAAAAAAAAAAAGGGAAATGGACAGATTTCTGAGGGTTACCAATAAAACATCAGTTTGAGCCACCTTGAAACCTGGGAAAGTTCAAGTGAACTTTCTGATGCTCAGATCTAGGTTTCCTCACTTACAAACTCAAACCCTCTGGGTTAAAGAGGGGAATTAAAAAACAAAACAAAACAAAACAAACACCAAAACCAAAACCATCAAGCAGATAGATAAGCAGGGTGATAATAACCAGTCTTTAAAGGAACCGTTTCACTGTCCACCTTCTCAACTTCAGCAAAAGGAGGGCTTGAACCAGATATAAGCAGGAATTGTTGAGCATTACTCAGACTTTGACCCAGGCTGCACAAACACTTGCCCCGATAACCCTCTCTGAGACCCCTCAGTACGCCTCAGAGACAACAAGCGTCGGTGGCACGGCACAGCGGTGCGTGAGTGCATCCCTTTGCAGACACCTTCTCAAATTCAGTGATGCTGTGCTCACTGCTGCTGAGGTGTCGGGAGTTTGCGCTAACAGATGCTGTAATCCAGCACAAGGTAAATATTGGCAGAAGCGCAGAGAACCTCTTCATGTTTATTTATTACAAACCTTAGTGAAACCTTTCCCAGTGGCTCCTGCCAGCTCTGGACGGCAGAGCTGATGTGCACTCGGTAGGTTGCTGGGCTTGTACTTTGTGTTGCCCGAGGTTTACCCTTGCACATCCCTCCATCTCCTCAGCCTCACAGCTTCTAGCTGAGCTGCTCCTTAAGAAGCACAGGGTGAGCATGTCCCAGGTGCTTACCAGGAGCTGCCAAACGTTGTTGGGGACAGCTCTAGTGTCACAGCTTAGTACCATGCCAGGGCATGCACTAAATATGGGCTGGTGCTCAGCCCTTTTCCTCAGCCTCTTCCTTTTCATAGTGAATGTTCAGCTTTAGGCACTACCAGTCCACCTTGGGAATGATGTTCTGGAGCAGTTAGTTAAGAAAAGTGCTTATCTGGGAGATGCAAGTGCTGTTCATCATGCCAGCCACCATCATGTCATTGCCAGCAGCCTTCCTGCTTGCTGTGGCTAGCTACCCCAGTCGCCTCCTTTTCCACATTTGTGAGGTTTCTGAAGCATGGAATATCTTCTTATGTGCCTTACACACCTTCTTACATGGTCTGCACAAATCTTCTCAGTGTAAAAATAATGAGTAATAATCTTTTCCAAACTCTAGACATATTTTGACTATAAAGCTGGTCAGAAAAAGAGGAGTGCCTCATTTTGTGGGAGCAGCTTGCTTTCTCTGACCTGTCAGAAGGAAACTGCATTTCACACACCTCCATTTTCTTTGATACAGAATTATCATTCTTTTCCTTGCCTTAATTTGTTTGCCATGCAACTTGCTTCAGATTCAGGCAGGACTCTTTTGGGATAAGAACATTTTCAGACGTAGAAAACAAAATCTGTATACTTTTGAAAAGTAGTTTTAAGTGTGTCTTCCCCTGCCAACATATTTTTAATAGTGTAGCAAAAATGTATTCCAAATATGCTCATCCCACTTTGCAGCTCTCATGCAGTCAAATAACTGGCAGCTGTTGGGCCAACTGTTTCCCATTTCAAAAAAACTCAAAATTTATTTATAAAAGAAAATGTCCGGTCAGACATTCTGCCCTTTCTGTTCCACAGATGCCTGTTTAAATAAAACCTTCTTGCATTATTCATCTATGGAGTCCTCTCTGCTCTGCTCAAGGTTTAATTACAGCTTTGTCAGAAATGAGACACAGTAAATAGCAACACATAGTTGGGTACTGGGCTTTATGTACGAGCTGACACCATTTGAGCTCGTGTCCGCTGTCACTATCTCCCCACTCACTCCCCCACTTTCCTCAGACCTCCACGTCCCTCCTGCAGCCAGGTTGTGGCTGCCCTGGGATGTTCAGGCAGAACACTGGGTCGGGTCCTGCTGTGCCGCTGCTCCCCGGCCTCGGGCGTCAGCGGCCAGGGTCCCTGTTCCATCCATCTCCCTAATCTCCAGATCTTTTCCCACTTCCAGGATCTTCCCTCTGCTGTTTTTCTTGTGAGATCACTTATTGCCAGAGACCCTTGGTTTTGGGAACAGCTATTCTCTCCAGAACCCCAAGCCCCTGGTTTTCCCAACCTAAATGGTCCATGTGCAGAAACCTAGCACGTGATCAGCCTCCTACCTGGTGGCTTTGTCTCATGGGTCTTTATTACCTGGAGTATTCAGGTTTTGCTGCTTTTCTTTAGCTCTTGTATTATCAAAATTTGCAAGCAGACCATATCCATGTCAGCTAGCAAGTAGCAAGTTTCTGTTTCAGCATTCAAAAGTTCAATTTTGGACAGTCATGCACCCAAACACACATACCCAATGATCTGCTGCCTGATAGTGTTCACAATTTAAGCTATTTTTTTTGCCTACAACAACCTTTAATAGCATGTTCTTCCAGAGAATGGAAATTAGCTGCAATTACATTCGCTCACTTTAATTTCATTCCCTCTGATGAAATCACTGGTCCTAACTGTTGACATTTTTGTCTGGATGATATGCATATTGATATGTCAAGTACCAACAAGCTTTTTTCTGTATTAGAAAATATCTTATACAAATTTCCATTCCAGTGTTAATCTGCAGCAGATTGTATGAGGAGATCGATGAAGCAAAATGCATGGAAAAGATACAGGAAAAACCATGGGTTTATGCCTTTGACATATTTTTCCAAGAGCATCGGTCTACATGGACTTTTTAAGTGCAAGGTTTTAACTTGAGCACAGTTCAGGAGGGCTGAGACATTTCAGAAAACTTGAGAGAAGACTCTGGAGTTGACGGAAGATCCTTATCTCTGACTACAGCAGCTATAAGAAATGGAAACTATTATGCTTGCATGAGAGAGACTTGACTTTGGTCAACTGTCTGTGGCAGTAGGTTTGGAAATGGCATTCAACTCTCAAGTCAAAGGGGAGCACCAAGCAGGAGCCAGAAAAACCAGTGCTGGCTCCAAGAATCACAAAGGCTGGGGTGAAAGTCAAGCAACTGGAAAACACGTGGCATGTCAGATGTTGGGTGCAGGACTTGATTGTCAGGCAGATGCTGAGAAAAGCCGGCAGCCTGTGCTATCCAAATGAAGGAACAATTTTCATTTGTTAAACTGCTTCCCAGCAATTGAATACTTTCCCACTCACCCAGTGTGAGGTTCGTGTCCGTTCTTTCAGGGATGCCTGTTGCACACAATCCTGGGATCCTGTTTCTTTGCCAAGCTGCTTGTTCAGCTTCACTGTGGCTGTTACACTGCATGCCCAGACACATGCTAAGACCCAGCATGATGGCACTGGTGAAACGTGTTCACAAAAACAAAGAAATTCATTAGACAACACAGAGGCATGAGAACAGCAATCCAGTCCTGGGGTGAAAGAGGACCTGCCTGACCCTGAAAGCATCAACTAGGCCTTTACCATTTCAGGACCAAGGCAGAGACAGAAGCAGCATCTCCCAGGATAAAAGAGGAAATGTAAGATCTTCATCTTTTGTAAGACAATATGCATCTTGGATCTTCTTGCTGTTTCTTGTGCATATAGACAGATGTAGCATAATTGCATTTTTATTAGACTATAGGATGTTAAAGGGGTTTTGTCAGGCAGTCTTGTGAATGATTAGTGGGATGTTTGCAGGATTCAGCCAATGCCTTTTTTTTTTTCTCTCACATCCCCATCTTTTCCAAGCCCAGCATCTCAGTGCACAACACCCTGCCCTGAACATACAATCAGCAATGCTACTCCTGCTATTTCTGTAGAGCAATGTACAAAGTGGGAGTACAGCATGCTGGCATGCCCTGGAAGATGTGGATGTGGTACTAGAGGAAGGAGCAAAACCATCCAGGGTTTGAGATAAACGAACAGATGCTCTGGGCTTGACTTGTAGACTTCCAGACATATTTTGGTCCTGACGTGTTCCTGCTGTGCAAAGAAGTTATGTCCGGCACAAGAGTGGCACTTGATTGCTCACCACTGCATCCAGCCCCAGTGCCAGCATGGAAGCTGCCAGCTTCTCTATCAACTGGAAAAGTTTTCTGGCCAAAAGCTCTGGCAGGGGAAGAGCTCTCTTCTTTCTTCTCTGTCGTGGCTTAACCCTGAACAGTAACCAG
>KL276245.1:0-33500 GCA_000699545.1 Podiceps cristatus
GCCATCCCAGAACAGCAAGTTCCAAAAAGAGTGAGTGAGGGAGAACAGCTGATTGAATGAACAAACAGGCCCCCAAAAAATAAGATAACAAGGAGTGAACACGAACAGAACATGAACTGAACAAAGAACCAGAGCGAGGGGGCAATGGCTGACCCTCCCTTACACCGGGCATGACGCCTATGGTATGGAACACTCTCTTTGGGCAGTTTAGATCAACTATTCTGGCTGTGCCCTCCCAAGTGTTTGCACCTGCACATCAGCAAAACCTGGGAAACTGCAAAATGTCCTTGGTCGTTCAGCAGCAATGAACAACAGCAGCGTGCTATTACCATGTTTTACATACTAAATCCAGAACACAGGAGCTGATGAAGACAAAACTAGCTCCATCCTGGCTGAAACCAGGACACCTTCTCTTTCAATATCTCTAATAAAATCTTGTGATAGAAATTGTTTTGGTGAACTGCATTAAAATTTTGTTTTATTTCCAATGCATACATTGACTGCCTTAACTTTTAATGATAAATTATATTTTGTCCTTGAAAATCAATTGGTAAAAATTGTTTTTCAAATGTTCTGGATATTATAAGAATAATTCAATAGCCTGGAAGATAAAACACTTTAATAGTCTTTAATGTATAAAGACACAATGCAAGGTAAGTCTGTCTGAAATATATAAACAATGAACCCTTTGACAGCCATTAGGAGATTTTTTTCATGGATTAGTCCAAACACTTACAAATGAAAACAGACCACTCATCAAGTAGCTATATAGTTAATGAGATATATTTATACAACTATTTTTCCTAGAAAAATTCAGATCCATAAAGAAGGGAAGTAGATTAAAAAAAAAAAAAAAAATGTTGTTTGAAAATAACTTTTCCTTGGTAAGGTATTCAAAAATGAAAAAAAATGTCCCATTACTTATTATGAATAAGGTGTAAAAATAAACATTTATTCTAACTCAAAGTTCAAATTACGTTCTTACCACGTTACTCAAAGATGTATCTTGTAGCACCCAAATATTGTAATTATGAGCATTTTAGGATTGCTTAATTTTAATTGTAAAATAACCTGTAAACTAATTTTGGTGGAAAATAAATAGCCACTGCATTAGGTATGTATGAGTAGTTTGCACTTAAATTATCACTGTTGACTACATACAGTAATTATCACATTAAGTATGTTGCAGAATGGACAGTTGCCTTAAAAACAGAAAAATAATTATCTCATTTTATTACATGCAGTGAAAATAATGCATGCAAATACTTCTGCTAAAAAGGAGACAAAAGAAGAGAAATAAAAGAAAATCAAACAAACCACATCACCTAAAATGAGTTAAAAAGATAAATTTATTCTCTATTGGCTTATTGTCTCTGAAGGGTTCAAGTTCAGTAGTTAAAATTCTTAATTATTTTTTCCACCACCAGGACAAACAAAGGGATTTAATATTTTTTAATTTATTTTTTACAAAATTGACCTGAACAGAGTTTTATTAGATAGTTTACCCATTTGATAAGAGCCCATAGAGATGCTTTTCTACTGTACTTTTTAATATTTGTTTGAAATATAATGTTCAAATATATGATTTTTATGGAATTTTCTAGACCATGACGGGTAATGTTTCCTTTCTCTAGGTTTTGGCAATATACTTTGTATTTTTTCTTTCTTTTATTCTTATTACAATGAGACATTGCCCTCTTCTTAATTTCACCTACTTTTACTATCCTAATAAACTTTTCAGACATTATTTTAATGTTATTTTAAATCCTTGTGTCCAATAAGCTTAAAGGGATTTTAAAAGCAGTGTAAATAGAAGACATTTGAGTAAAGACTTACTGTTCTTCAGGGTATTTTTTTTAACGAAGTCAAGAATTCTACTTGGAGGTAGGAAAAAATGATACTCATTATTGCATCCAGGATTGTTTTGCAGATCAGCCCAGTTTCATAAGTCAATATTGTGATTAGAGTTTCTAGTTAGCAGTGTCTGTATGAATAAATTCTAATTAAACAACACATAGTCATGAGAAGTCACACTGAAGCTTCTGCTATTTCAAACTGCAGTACTAATATATCTTCATCCAGTTTTAGTATCTCTTGATTTAAAGTTAAGTTCATGTCAGTGAAAGCAGATCAGTAGATGTGAGTAGTTGAAAATGCAAGGAAGAGGAGATGACCTGGGAAGGAATTTACCATCTCAAGTTTGACAGCTCAGCAAAATATCTCTAGCTAAAGTCATCACGTCCATTAAAAGTTGAACTGAGAGTGAACACCGTACACATCAATGGCTGAGTAATGAACAATATTATGAGGAAATATTGTGTGGAGACAGAATAAGGAAGACATTTCTCCTCCTCCTGAATATTACAGTGGAAGAAAAAGCCTAATCAAGAGTCAAATGCCTTTTTTTTTTTTTTAATCATAGTTCATGGTATGTATCGGTGTCTTCTCTTAATATTTGCATTGCTTGTACGCTTTCAGGAAGCTTAAGGATATTCTCTATCATACAACTAAAGTAGTAGCTCAGATTATGATATAACCAATAAAACTGTAGGATCATAAAATGGATACTATAGCCAAGCATTACCTTTTATATTGAGGTTTGTTGTTAGAGAAAACAAATTAATTTTCTAAGTGAATTTCTCTGCAGTTACTGGGGTTTTTTCCTTCTCAAATTGTACTACATATTCTTCATATAAACTTCTTTGCTTACGTAATAATAATCCAATCAAAATGATGGGCAGTTGAACTAGTTTGAAAAATACAGTCGTCTTCAAATTAAGCCCCTCAACATTTATGCGAATGAAAGATACTGACATTACAGCTATTTATGGACACTGCAGTATCCAGCTCACCACACATCTAAATTGAAAGTACAGCGTTTAATAGCAGTTCAAAAGCTCACTGGGCAAACAGATTTTTACCAGAAGAGATCTGGATACAACTAGTCAAACTTTGCTACTGCAGTGACATTTTGGGGTACTCCTAATCTTCTCTGTAATTTGTAAGAGAATGCAATCAATTACAAACAAACGCAAGAGAGAGTCTGAAGCTAAGCTGCAGCATATTCGCTATACCCCTTTAGCGGCAATGGTGGGGGTCCTCCTTGGCAGTCAACAGTGGTTCATTTTATGAATCAGAAGAGAGTGCAATTTTTAAACATGCTTCTAAATAGGCAAGCAAGAATTTTAGGTGAAAGGTACAATACATTTTATTATTCTGCTGTTTTGAATGTAAGTTTCCTACTGCTGCTTAAGTTGTAAAAAAAGAAGCAAGACTTAGATATCACAGTGGGAAAGAAACAACAATAAGACGATAAAACCGTTTGTTAAATATAATTTTTGTGGGATGAATATTAATTGCCCTGCATATAGACATTGTCATTAAAAAAGATAATTTAGGATTTAATACATTTGGGGAGGCTCTTTCAAGGATTTGAAACAAGCCTCTAAAAAGAAATCTGCAGATGCATAAGGAAGGTGCAAGCTGCCATTAGTAACTACCTCCGCTGAGTGTGACAAGGGTACACAGGACCTCGTTAGGAAGTTCCTGTGGACCCTACTCAGGCATTTGTCATAGTGAATTAATTCCGTAAGGTGCACCCTGCCATTAGTAACTACCTCTGCTGAGTGTGACAAGGGCAACGTACACAGGACCTCGTTAGGAAGTTCCTGTGGACCCTACTCAGGCATTTGTCATAGTGAATTAATTCCGTCCAGTTAGAAATGAGCAAAGACATAATGTTATTGAGGAGAGCAAGAAGTCCTGGCCAGCTCATGGCAACTGAAGCAGGGCCCCATTGACACTGATGAAGTGAGGGACTAACATGGCCAGGGCAACTGGCAGCTGAGGCCAGCAGCCAGGCTCCTCCAGCTGCTCGGGGCTGATGCAGCACAGACCCTGTCACCCGCCCGCTGCTGCTGCTGCTTCTCAGCAGAAGCTGGAAGCCATCACGGTTGTTCCCTTGGTATTATTATTGGTTTTAGCCAGCCTAAGGTAGAGAGCAGAGGAGAGGGTTAGTGCTGTAGAAATGTGTAGCTTAGCAGGTGCCACAGCTCAGGTACAGATGACTCATGGTGACTTTTGTAATTCCCTGGTTATTTTTAGTGGAGCAGCGTACTGTCCCAAGCTGTTGACAGGAAAACTTGCAGCAGAGATGCTGCAGATGCCAGTTGATATCTTCTGATGCTTCTTGAATGCAAAATCTCAAACAGCACTTTCCAACTTTTTACACATTGTTTCAAAAGGGGTTAAGTCTGATTTTGACCCCATGGCATAAGCACATCTCCAAATAAATTGAGATTGAGAGAATGATTAAATAGAAATGTCAGTTTTCAGTGGAAGCATCATTTCCAAAGCAGCAGTTTACATGAAATGAACAAACAAATATACACAACCATAGATAAGGGCAGAAACCATTCAATGTATTTTATTTTCTGAGATGAGTACATTAGGAAGATATTTCAATCTTCTAAACTGTAAAATATTGGAAGCATGTAATTAGTTGTATCCTTACACTGCAACCATATGTAAGCATTCATTCCGAAGAGTTGGTGAGCTGGAATAATGCATTTAGACGTGCTTTGAAGGAAAAAAAAATATTTTGAAGAAGGGTTAGATAATCATCCTTGTACTTTGGAATCTTGCTCATGAAGACAAAAGGTTCATCAGAGGATTTGTAATTTAAAATCATCATGTTTCTAGAAACACATAGAAGAGAAATTGTTTGTATATGGACCTTTTTCTCCCTTGGGATATGAAGATGATGAGTAGTAAAAGATTAGCGTGACTAAGGGTATGTGTCTGCCAGGCAGGGCAGTGCCTGGTTAGAAAACTGAGCAGGCTGAAAGATTTAGATGGCACGATGCATACCAAATCATCGAAGCAACACAACGGTATCCTGTACCATTACACCTGGAATCAGAAGCCCTGCCTCTCAGGGCTAACACCGCCACCCTATTTTCTATCCCAGCCTGGCACCGTATTGCACAATGTGACATAGAGGAAAAATGCATTTTTGCTCTCCTCCATGCTGCACAGTTCTCCAGTGCTGTTTCAGTGAACTCATTCCCCAGCTCAGAGATCTCTGGGAGTGATTTACTTTATTGATTTGTGGGCTCGTAATCTTATAGAGTGATGGTGGTTACATCACTGCTTTTTAGCATATGAGGCTTTGAAACATCTCTGGGGTCTTTGCAGGTCAGACTTCTTTTGCTCTTTTCTAACACTTTTCAGTGCAGATATTCAAGACCAAAAGTTGTGATTTAAGCATGTCTCAGGGCAGAGTACTTTAAGGATCATAGAGCTGCTGTTGAATGATTTTTACTGAAGCAACAAACATTAAAATCAGGTCTTTATATGTCACAGCTGTAAAACAGCGACATATTTTTATGAAGACAAAAGGACTTTTTCTAAATGATAGAGACATAGCCTTGAGCTTTGAGCATTTTTATTAGTCTTTCATATCTGTTCTTCTAAGTATATGAATTTAGAAATTTAATTAACATCTTAAAAAAAAAAAAAAAATGCAACTTATAACCTGGTGCCTGCTGATATCTTTTAGAAAGCATATAGCATTGATCTGTCCTGAAATCCCAAGACAGTGTCTAATTTTCCTGATCAACAACTCTGCTAAAAAAACAAAACAAAAAACCAAAACAAAACAAACAAAAAAAAAAAAAAAACAAAACAAAACAAAACAAAAAAACACTGAACATTTCCAGGAGTTCCATTTACTCTCACAAGAAAAGATCTTTCTTTTTTACTTTTTCATTTTTTCATCTCTTTTTACACCCCGGGAACCTTTGTCTTCCATTGAGAAAAGTATCTTACTTTTGTTAAACACAGACTGAAATGACCAGATGTTATACTAGGAAAATTTCAGCAAGCACCAATGTAGCACTAGTGCTCATTGTAAGACACTAATTTGTTTCCAGTTTTATCCTCCTTTAATGCAACTTTCATTTTTAATTCACAGTTCTTTTTTAGTGTCTTGGAGATATTCTAGTTTCTAGTACTTTGATCTTTGCCAGGCTTGCAGTTTCAAGCTGTAGTGTGTTTAAAATTACTTTGGTGAATCAATCTTAGCATGAAGAGTCTAATTTTTATGCTTCAAGAAATCTTTTCAGTTTCTGGCCTACAGCTTTAAATCCACAGCAGCTTTAGAAAAAAACAAAACAAAACAAAACAGTTGCGTTTCTGTATTTGCTCTAATTTATTTCACAAAGATGGAAGTATCTGATTCTAATTCATTTCATGCAATGGTCAGACTAGGTGTCTTTTGACTTTAATAATCAGTATGTGTATTTGCTTGTAGGTTGACCCCATTGCATTATGTAATGGTGAATTAAATGAAAGAAGAAAGGCCACTTTAAGTAGAATTGTCTTATCATTGCATGCACTGACATGCTACATGGTGGTAAATGCAGTTATCATTTGCAACAGAGACTAAAAGTGCCAATACAATGGGAGTTTTGAGAGGCTTCAGTTTCTTCCCACTATCTTACCTACAATGGGGACATGCCTTTCCATAACCTGGTAATGGTGTTGCCTGCCTATGAGAGGGTCATTGCAGCTTGGGGATGAATTGCCCACTGGGTTACAGAAACCCCATAGTCCATTCATAGGAGTTTCTTATCTAGTTTTTTAGGCTCAAATTCTTTTGATATATCTTTGTGTTCAGTTTCACACCTCAGGTTGTCCGCTGCCCTCACCATGTCCCACATTGCTTCATTCTTTTGTAACTCGTTCCTGCAAGTTTTGCCAGGTCATATCTGCAACATTTAAAAAAAAAAAAAAAAAAAGATTTTGTATAAGGAACTTTAGTACTACTCTTAAGACTGAAGGCTTTTTAACAGAAGAAACCATGTTAATGTGATCTTCTGTTTGAATTAATGAGCTAATAAGAGATGATACTGTAGTATTACTAAAATCAGGAATTAAAAAGACCCTTTGCATAAGTCCCTGGAATATGTGGGTGTAACTGTGTGGTCTGCAGAGTATATTTGATTTTGCCTTCAGCAGAAGTACTGAAAGAAGGAAATGAACACTAAAAATTGCATTTCTTGCCTCCCACATATCAGAAGAGTTGACGGTCTTAATCTATATGTGATATTAATTTTTCTTTAGCTTTAAGAGTTTTAGATGACATGAAAGTTTTCAAAGACTAATACAAATGAAAAAATATTACCTTTATTATAGGCATGAATCTTATGGAATTAACAAATAAGGAGAAATATTTAACCTTTACTTGTACTGCTGGGCTCTGTGGACCAGGAATTACTGGATGTGGTCAAAATAAGAGGATTTTCTTGGAAGAATTGTTATCTTCTTTTCTAAACAGAGTGAGGACACCAAAAAAACCCACAACATAACAAACCAAAAAAAAACCCTTAAACTTGAGTCTATACTGAAGAAAACCTGTATTTTCTGTCAAAAAAAAAAAAAAAAAAAAAAAAGAAAAAAACCAAAACATGTGGATGCTTTTCATAATAAAAACAAACTATAAGACCTTTTTTTCTTAACTTTGAAAATCATGCAAGTGAAACAAATGAAATTCTTCTAATAGAAAATAATTTAGTGAAAATTTTGTTAGCTAGATAGCAGTCATTTAATAAAAATACTGGGAAATATTTTAAGCTAGGTTCAATTCTAACGTTCATAATAGCAGGAATACAATTATAAATGTGCAAACAGCAAGATCTCATGAATCTTCTACATCCCTACCATATTATATATATTTATACCTTTATATGTCCTTGAACATGTAAGGTGGTGACCACTGGGGAGAGAAGTAGGGAAAAAGAGGGAATCTCATGAAGTGTTTTAATATAATAAGATCTGTCAGTGATGAGAGCCCTAAATCAGATGTCTGCTTCCTTTGCATTCTCTAAGGAATAAATAGTTGTATCCATCAGGTATTACAGAGGCAGGACTTGAGCGTTGCTCTTAAAGATGTCTCTTTGTTCAGGATCAATTAAGTGAAGCTTAAAAATACTTAATCAAGCTTTGACTCTATAAAGAACTTACTGTTTTTTTTCAGCTTTAGTGTTTTGATTCCCCTGAGCCTGTCCAGTTCATCTAATATCCCAGAGGATCTGTTCTATATATCTACAAGCCCAAGCTACAATCTAATTGGAAAGAATATTCTAACAGAATACAAATAAGCTGTGAAAATAAATGTCACAAAGAAAGAACAGTTGTATCCCAGTGAGCATCCCACTACATCAAAGTAGGGATGACACCTGAATGACAGTAATCACTCTCTTATACGTCTGAAAAAGTATAAGATACTCTTTGACGATTAGTAGCGAATATTCATGTCAATACTTGTCCTGCAGACTTGTTACTTTGAAGAAGTGACAGATTAAATATTTAGTAAAACCTTGAAAATTTCAATGTCTTTGTACAAGAATTAAGAATTACTGTTGCTAGTTTTAAAAATTATTAGTCTTACAATTTTATTTTACTGCCCTGAAAGAATCTTTAAAAAAAACCCAAACAAACCCACGAAAATTATATTTAGTGTACAGCAGATATCCCTTTTTTCATTTTTTTTTTTTTTTTTTTTTTTACTCAGCAGAATCCCTGTAAAGGTATGTTTTTCTGCTCCTTACATTCAGTTTTATATACAGACTCAAGGTGGTATTAGAGGTGAATTGCTAAATTGAAATACTGATTAAAAAAACCCACAGTCTCTGAAAGATTCCAGATGTTTTGTTCAGCTGAATTGACTTTGCTTTGGGGCTTTTACCTTTCAAGGCAGCTGTATTGATAATGTTTTAATTCTTCATGAAATCTTCACATTTTGATAAGCTAAGTGGACTTTTACACAGACTGATTCCATGATTCCTGCCTGATAGAAATGATTTTGTAAACACCGTGATGCTGTGAATAGAATCATATTTCTGACCTTAGCCACTGTCACATTTTCAGAGAAGAAAAGTTAATCCCACCAGCACAGCTTCTGCCTGCCCACTGCATCTCTCAAACAGTACTTCGATCCATGTGGTTGACAAGAGTAAGGTGCTCCACTTCCAAGCAGATCTTTGCCCAGGAGTGGGCCACACATAGCAATAAATTGTTCAAGATAAGACCTGGTGATGAATAAGCAAAGTTTGCTCCCATTGCCTGAAAATTTTGAAATTATAGTCCAATTAGATATTGAATAAGTATCCGAACTGGTAGATATTTCTCTGAGTCAAACAAGTTATCAGTTGTTCCATTTAGTTTGCATTAAGCACCAATTCAGTGTAAGAATATCTATATCAGATTAACTTCTTTCATTTTTAGGAGGGAGATGTATTTTCTTTCTGTTCCAGTGGCCACAGAGAAAACTGACAGTCACTTTCTTGATGCAGTTCAGCAGTACTTTCTGTCCCGGCTGAAAGTTTTAGTTGACATTCGGTAAAGGTAGTGAAAGTGCCAAACAACTCTGCACCATCCGACTCATTTCAGACAGCGTACATAGCTAGATGGGCACAGAAAAGTGCTTCACCATCCTCCTAAAAGACATCCTCAACAAATACACATAGGCAGTATCTGGTGCAATCTGTGGTCCTGAGATGTGAGTTTTGCCCGTGTCCCAGTTTCACCGCAGCTGGTTGCATGCTCAGGCTCTCCAAGGCACCCAGGGGGCTGTGCTGAGCCAGCTGCCTCCCGGGGGGTGCTCTGAGGTCTGGACATAACCTGAATGTCACTAGTTGTAGCGTTGTTAGGGGCATGTACCTCCTATTTGGACAAGTTTGTATTCTTTCTCTTTTTCCATAATCCAACTGTTAAAAAAGAGCATTAATGGGGGAAAAATCTGTAGGAGATGAGTTAAAGTTAAAGCTGCTTAATAAAAACTGAAATTTCATATGTGATTTTGCCTCACATCTTCAAATATGGTATTTAGAGTATTCTCTGTAGGAGGAAAAACATGACAGATTTGAGGTTCTCTCATTTCTGCATATGTCTTTCTATGATCTTGATTCATAAGCTGTTTTGTTGCATCTCTGTATGTTCTGTATTTGTTTAGACAGTCAGTATAAGTAAAAGTTTGACTTTTACAGTCCAAGGAATCTAGCATTGCACAGTGTTTGGCACACTGTCCTTACGTTTGGCACTATGAAGGGTTGTAACAATTGTCCAGAGTCTTACTAAAATTTTTGAGGCTGTGATTATTCCTCTTTCGAGCTTTGTTTTTTTCTGGAGAATTACAGTTGCCTCAACCCTAAGATGGGAACAATCTGAGGGGACCAGTAAAACATGATTAAAACGAAGGTGTGATAAGGTTTGAGACAAAATGGAACTAAGCTGCTTGAAATGCTAATGGTCTTATAAAGAGTCTTTGATGCTTATTGTTACTCAGTCTTAGCAGTAGAACTGAAGGAAAAAAAAAAAATAAATCCAAGCAATCACAATTATATCTCTTAAGCTTCATAAAAAAACAAAATCAAATGAGGGTGGATTATGCTAGGAAATGAAGAAGAAATTTTTGCATTTGAGGAGAAAGGAGGGCTGGGAAAGCTAGAAAATGAAGACAGAATGAAGTAGTACAAGGTGTCTAATTGCTCCTCTCTTACATAGAGGAGTTGTTTTGTTTCTCTGTTCTAATTGGCAAGGATAACATACAGAATACCTAAGCACATAAAAGTGTATTCGATAGAAAGAATATCATGGGAATGTAGAGGGATGTAAACAAGAAACAGAAGAGTTTGCTTGGTTATAAATGAAAGCTGGCTATAATGAAATCTAGTAGATTTAATAGTCGTGACCGGATAAATCAAAGTTTTAAGATGATGATACTCAGAATAATTCAAAGAGAATCAATAAATTATTCTTGCTTTCCCATCATAGATTTCTTTTCCAAAATAAAAGTTTGAACAGTTTAACTTCATCTTTGCTAACAAGCAACTTAATTGCCGTTCCTTGAAATGCCTAACTGCTTGAAACAAAATCCCATCTCCAGGTGAATTACTAGTTGCTTGTTATCAAAATGTTTTCAAAACTGTCTTTTCTTAACTCAGCACTTACAACAATTAAGAAACTAGAGTCTACCATTTAGCTTCTAGAATATTGCAAGTGCTGGCACTCGTGACAGGGTGAGCTGTTAATGCCTTCTGATGCTCTAAAGGGATTCACTACGAAATTCCAGAATTCCAAAACTGGTGCATTTTTAAAAAGGAATTTCATCAGTGGTATAAGTTTATTTACCAAATTTATTCATTAGAATGCATGTTCCTTACTGATATGCCTATTCCTTTATTACAGTGATCTTAATTTTGGAAATGAAAATTGGAGAAAAGATATTTCAGAGAGTGAAAATCATCTTAATGCTTTGCACAAAGGAGGAAATGAAAGGGATGGATGGATGGGCTTTGTCATTAACTCTTATTATGAAAACCTGCTGAGACTAATACATGCAGACTGTCTAATAAAAGGCTTGAAGGCTGAAATATCAGTGTTTCATCTTGCTGTTTTCTTTCTTTCTATAATGCACTGTGAAAATGCAATTATGTGATTTTTGTAAGTTATCCTTAAAAGTGAAGCCAATTTTTCATGCATGCTAATGTACTTATGCAGTATACATTTTGCCTGGATCAAATAATTTCTTAAATATACCATTTGATCAGCTTGATGTTTCTTTTTCAAGTGTTTTTATAGAAGGCAGAGATATACTACACAGCATTTCTAGTTCCTGTCAAAACAGAACTCTCAAAAATTAGAAAGAAACTTATTTTTAATGTATTCCTTTCAGTGCTGAGAATCATGAATCTTCATTGAAGTCACTGGAACTTGAGTAAGCTCATCACTTTCAGCAGCATATCCCTAAAGTAAAACTCACTCTGTTGCATTACTCATCACTCACATTTTCCTCTTTTGGGACCATTACTCTGTAGATTGTTGCAGTTCTGTTATCTGCCTCTTTGTTGTTTGTTGTTTTCTTCTTTTTTTTTGCTACCTCCATTTGTTGAATATTTCAGAATCCTGTAGCATGCATTCCTCAGCATCCCTTAACTTAGTGACGGAAAGTGTAAATTTTGAGTTTAAAATCTCTCCCTACATTAATTTGTTTTCCTATTTGTCTCACTCAGATCTATTCTAGGTGGACTTAATAATTTTGATATTATGTGTGTAAATGCAGAGCTTCAACATTTAGATTATTAACAGTAATTTTCTAAACGTAATGGTAATCTTAAACTCAAGTCTCTGTGGGTTATTTTCAAAGCAGTAGTTAAGGGCAGAGTAGTGAATAACTACTACTGTGCCTGGATTTTCCTACATGATTAACAGCATGTACAAATATTTTAGTTGATTTCTTTGCATACACTTACCAACCTTATGCTTACCATACAGTGTATGTGTCTTTCTCTAAAATAAAGTAGCCTGTCAAATCTGAAACAAGTTATTAATGCTGTTACAAGTGCCACTGAACTGTTTGTATTGAATTGTTATTAGCCTGGTGTGCCAGAGGACACACATGCTCATTCATAACTCCCATCTTCTTGACCATATTGTCTGCTCCCATTTTTCTTCATGATACCACGACAAAAACGAGGAGAGGAGAGGAGAGGAGAGGAGAGGATGAACTTAAAATTCAAATCTTGGATGAAAAAATCTTGACTTCAGTTCATTCTTTGACTTATTTAGTTGATCATAAAATCATAGAATCCCTTGGTTGAAAGGACCTTTAAGATCATCGAGTCCAACCATGTCTGACCACTACTAAACCACGTCCCTAAGCACCTCATCTACCCAGCTTTTAAATACCTCCAGGGATGGTGAATCAACCACCTCCCTGGGCAGCCTGTTCTAGTGCCTGACAGCCCTTTCAGTGAAGAAATGTTTCCTGATACCCAATCTAAACCTCCCCTAGTGTAACTTGAGGCCATTTCCTCTTGTCCTCTCACCTGTCACTTGGGAGAAGAGACCCACACCCACCTCGCTACAACCTCCTTTCAGGTAGTTGCAGAGAGCAATAAGGTCTCCCCTCAGCCCCCTTTTCTCCAGGCTAAACAACCCCAGCTCCCTCAGCCGCTCCTCACAGGGCTTGTGCTCCAGACCCTTCACCAGCTTCGTTGCCCTTCTTTGGACCTGCTCCAGCATCTCCATATCTTCCCTATACTGCGATGCCCAAAACTGAACTGAGTACTCGAGGTGCAGCCTCACCAGTGCCAAGTACAGGGGGAGAATTTGTACTTGGCACTGGTGTGTGGATGATACTGTATGTGGATTTATCTGATGTAGAGCTTTTTTTCTTGAAAGAAATATAAGGTCAAACTCTGTAGGGTTAAGTTACGGTTTTCAAATCATCTAAGCAATATTCTTCTAGGAGGTTAAGTTTTAAGAGAAAATCAGTGAGAAATGAAAAAAGAGATAGAATCTGTCATGTGCTTTGAAAATAAGTTTAGTTGGAGAAGACACAATAATTCACATCTTTTTCTTTTAAGATAAGAGATTCTTCTATACAGCATCAGTCTTCACTTTTATTGCATTTTAATGTGCCTTTTCTTTTTTTGTTTCCAAGCTACATATGAAAGACTTAATCCTAGGTACTGAGATTTTAAAAATCTGTGTACTGCAGTGTTGAGGTAGCAACAGCCCAAATCTATAAAGAAGGTGCTTAGAACCTTCTGAAAATAGGACTCACTCTCAAGCAATGAAACCTTAAGAAATAGATGATCTTAGAAATGTCGGCAAAGATACTGTTCTGTGATTTCGAGAAATACAGCTTCATAGAAGAGGTCTTTAAAACGTGGGCAAATGAGAAAAAGCTGTGATTTTTCTTTGTTCTACTTCCTGTTTGTTTGATGTACATGTAAAAGTGCAGGACTGTACAGTTGAATAAAAGGAGGAAGCAGGGAAGGAAGACACCTCATTGTGGGTTACTTCATCTTTAAACTACTTGGTCAGCCATCAAAATGCTTTAATGATGATACTACATCAAGGAAAGTAAACCTTCATTAAAACCAGCTTACCAGTTAACTCCATTTGTACACCATGAAAATATCCTTGATTCTAAACCAAGAAGAAATAGCCTGAAAAGTAAACTGCCCTCCTCAAATACTCTTGTAAAACAGAAGAATTACCATTCATCAAAATCTAGAGAAATGAGCAGTGACAGTTAAAGTTACATTATGCTTGTTCTACACTACGTTTCTGTGCTTTGCATAACATATATCCTGTTTTAAAAATTCTGGGTAGTAACAGCTTGCAGGAAAGATACTGTTTTCAAATGAACCTGAAGGGAGAGAAGAAAAGCTTTTCCCTAACGGTTTAAAAAAGTATGTAAAAAGAGTTTGACTTCTCTCAAACATCTTAAGGGTGCTGCAGAAAGAGAAGCCTTTTGATACAGTGAATCTTGAAAGTCTTTATGGTCTTAATAAAAAACAGGTAATGTTTTTTTGGTGAATCATTTCAAAATATTCTGTCTCTGATTAAAAAGCCCTCAAGTATATTTGATTTGAAAAGTCCAGGAATATTTAGCAAATTCTTTTATTGCCTCCATCCATTTTGTAAGCTCAGCTTCATTTCCTGTGGCTCTGCAGAAATAAATATCAGATGCAAATTAACCAGGGAAATATTTTGAACCCAGCTCAGAACATGAAAAAAAGGAGAGACACAAGAACAAAATCTGGGTTTCATTGCTGTTTCACTACGGAAGTAACAAGGCAGATTGTCTCATAGCGGAACCTTTATAATTGTGTCTGGAATACTTAGTGTATTCTTCTGACAGAGAGTGTATTCATAAGTTTCTTTGCGATATCTTGTAACCGAAAATTGCATACTCCTCTTGCATGCTTTGGATTCAGTTCCTAATATCCTTCTGATTGTGTTAGAAATGTAGCCTTGAGAATAATGGTGGTCTCTGCTGTGTAGGAAAAATATTAAACCCAGCCACAAAACAAAAGGAATTCTAAGACAGAAAGAAATCCTTCCCTCTCCTTCATTCTTAGTATCCCCAGGTGAATTAATGAGGATATTGAGCCCAGCAAGATGTACTTTCCCCCTGAAGTTCTCCGAAGAGAGGTTATAAACACTTTAGGTCGTTCTTCAGATGAAGACAAGCATGAAGAAGATTCTGAATTGCAATGTAATGGAATCATTAAGAAATAATTCCCCTCAGACTATCAGAAGGTAGATGAAAAATTCTCTGAATATGAACAGGAATTTTCCAATATGGCTAGGCATATAGAGGTACAGATCTAAAAAGGTTATTATCTTCTTAGAGGTAATTCTGCCTTTTTCTGAGAGTGTTTATTGCTCAGCATGATGGGACAGTGGAAGACCATGACCCGCTGCTACAAGTCAATGGAAAAACATGGCTTTTACTGTTAAGTTTCCTTAATGATGGCTCATCACCTCAGCTTGACCTTCGACTATGTTCAGCCCATAGAGGGCAGTGACATGCAATTAATAATAACTTTTCAGAGCCTTAAATGAGAACACTCTTACATCTGTTTTTAGTTGTCTCAGTGCGTGTTTTGGGGAAAAAATGAAATTTTATTAGCTGATCTTTCAATAACATTGGACTTTCAGATTTTCTCATGTCAAGTTTAGGAGATTATAAAATACAGAATTACAAAATAGGCTGCAAAAATTATGTTCTGAAGAACTTTCCAGAGGTATTGCCCAGCAGTAGTCTGCACTAATAAATAGTGCATGACCACATGCCATGAAGAAATAAGTCCAAAGTAGAAATACACATGATAAACTAGCAAGTGTTCTTCTATTGTAGCCCATGGTCCACTTGTCCTGTAAAGTTTATGGGTATGACCAACAAATAATCCTTTTTAACTGTTTTTGTTTGCAACAAGATTAGGTGATCATTAAGGCCATTGAGACTGCTGGGTCCCTCCCTTGCCACTGTTCTGGGATGGAACAAATAAACTTATTGCTATCTGGACCTATGAGGACACTATTGATAAATTGGACTAAATTTATCTCTTTTCTGATATAGGTAGAGATATTAGATTGGTTGACACCAAAATAACTTTTTCTCTGCCAGGAGGTATAACTGGGCAACATGGCTGTTTCATTTTTGATCCACAGAAACATTTGGACTATGTTGGCTACTGTGAGTCTGTTTGCGTAGTGAAACTTCTGCTTGCTCTTGTGGCGAGGTTCAGCACCTCTTTTCCTTCTACGAAGTTCAAGCGGTTCCCTATTTATTTGCATAAGGAAAACATCTGAGATCTCAAGAACAAGAATTATTATAATACTTGGATTCTTTTTATTGATACCTCAGCGCTGTACTGTTGCCTCCTGAAATACTCATTATTTAAGTGCTATATTAAGTATTGAGTATTGTAATTGAAATATTGATAGGTATGTGCACATACAAAGACAAACTTCTGAAAGGACACGCTGATTCACTAGATTTTCAAAGAAGCTGTGAAATGCTATTTGCCATGGCTGAGAGCCACAGCAATGCATCCACATCTTAACTGATGGTAAGACTTTTTTCTAGGCACCACTTGCAAAGGAAGGAGAAATATTTGCAAAGTCCTTTTTCCAGAGAGGGATGAGGCTCAGGAGGAAACATGGATTTGTACATTTGACTAGGTTATAAATGGGAAATGGATTCCTGTATCATGAGTTAGCCCAGCAAGGAAAGAGCTTCTTGTTAATGAATAAAAGATCAAGCTGGTACTATGGTATAAAAGACACTTTAGAGTCATTTATTTTCGTATTACAGATAGAATTCAGCTAGAGGAGGTAAAATCAGTTCACAAAGAGGCAAAATAATCAAAATAAGGGGCTATGTAGATGAAAAAACAAGAGTTGGATGGAGGCTTTAACAGTCCTGAAACCATGAGATGATGACAAATTCGAATTTTAACTTATGATGTTCTTTGAGATGTTACACAGAAAGAGTTTAAAAAATATTAATATAAACTGCATTAGAATGATAAAATTAAAAGCTTGAGTGGTATGCAGGTTGTGGGCCTGTTCACAAAATTCGTAAAAGGAAACATAAGAAGGATTAAGGTTTTTTAGTCACATTTCCCCTCAACTGACAGACATATCCACAGAAAGATATTGAAGAAAGAGTATGAGATTTTAGTGTGAACAGAAAAAAATCTTGCAGTCATCATGTATTAGCTATGGTGTGTCATTGTTAGCATTTTGCTGTCAAATGAGATATCTTACTAAAAAAATAGATTTTGACCAAGCTTTTAGGGCAAAAATATGTTGCTTATGCATTCAAGTGTCAGTGAGATCTGAGACCCTCTCTTCTCTCCTCTTTCAAAGACCTGCATATATGTACTAGATATATATCTAATCAAGTCTTGATATGTAATCAAGTCTCATAGTTCAGAATTGCAATTTAGCCTTTTGTTTGGAAAGATAAGGGGGTTTCCTTTCACATACACAGTTTTCTGGATGCTATTTTTTCATGTTACTTTGGAATATCCTTTTTAGCTGAGAGTGGTAGGCTGGTGGTTTAAGTGAAGTAAGAATCTTATCTATTGCTCTGCTTAGCTGGAGTAGAAATACAGGCAGTAAGAGGATGCAAATGAGAAGCTAGATGATGATGTGGTTTTAGGAATGTAAAGTGGAATGTGAGGTGAACAAATCTGAACTGGAAGGAAGACCAAGGGAAATGTAATTACACATAAGGAAGATAATAATGTGGCTTTGATACAAAAATGTTGGTGTGAGGAAAAGACTGGAATTATGTGCAAGCAAGTGTAGCAAAGAAGGAAATGGAGAGCCTAAGGTGTGATGCTTTCAGTGCAGAAGAGGGCTGAAACCCAAGATGTGGACAGGTGGCAGCAAGACAGGTCACAGCTGGGTGTTTTTTTGTAAAGGGCCGCATGTAGCTAGACTCCCCCATGTTAACTGGAAAATTGGACTTCCACCCTGACCAATAGCCAGCATGATCAACCCACACACACAGAGGCAGCACTGGTACTGTCCACCAAAGCCACAGTTCTTAACCATCTTTTACCAATCTGTTGGAACATAGACTTAGACTGGGCCTTTTGCCACCAGCCCAGGTTGAAGAGCAATCTACACGCTCAGTATGAGTATGTGTCAGTAGTATAACCACATAAAGACAGAAGAAAAGGGTGATGCTGCAGATTTCAGCCTCCTCTATGCTGAGACGTATTTCTTCTAATTGACATATATCTCTTTTACATATCTCTTTTTTACATTAATACCTGTATATGGGAATGAAAAAGATCAAATGATTTCTGGATGCAATGGGCAGGTCAAAACACAGACTGATTCCCCCCCCTCCCCTCCCCCCCGGCCATATTTGTGTTTGTTTTAGAAGGAAACACATTCCAAAGATATGAAAAAAATGCCAAAGCACCAGAAAGACTAAATGGTGGAGAATGCAGGAAACAAAACAATAACTCATGAAATGGAATCTGCAAAGCTTACAGACAATGATACTCTCATGCCAAGCGTGTCTCCAGAAGCATATAGCTTACACGCCTTAGCCAAGCCAGGTCCACTCTCTGAGCCTGGGGAGGAGAGACAAGATTCCTGCTCGTGTCTCCCTCGCCCGCCTCTTCCTTGGCTGTTTCATGCAGACAATGTCCAGAGCTTTTCACTCTGGGTCAGAACAGCCTTCATACAGTTATGCAGGGGATGAGCTTACTTTTCATTTCGTTGTGTAGAGCTGTAGCTGACCAAGTGAAAAATCAGCCTTTCACGCTTTATGAAGTACTGCTGTTGTGTAGGAACTTCTACTATTGAACCCATACAGGAAAATAATATCTCTCTCTTCTGTGTTTTATTTGTGTACCCGTATTCAAGAATTTGTGAAGTTCAAGGAGACTACCATTAGTGTTGTAAAGTCTCTATCTTAAAAAAAAAATCTTTCCACCAAAAAGTTTTCTACATATTTCAGTGTTTCACTGTGGGGAAAAAAAATACCCAGTTCCTGTAACTGCATAAACACTCGACACTTCATGGTTAAGACACCATAAACAAATTGATTGCTTCAACATTTTATGTGGATATTTTTAAAGAATTATGTGATTAGTGTTATTTATTACCCGCAGCATCCTTTACTCAAAATTCAGCATGATCAATGTAATGATAGTCTGAATAGAATGTAATGTAATAAAATATAATGTGAAACCAATCAAAATCAGGCTAACAACAGAAGCGAGGCTCATATTCTTGTTAACTGTGCTACATTTAATATTTCCAGATTTTATATAAATATTTATCTCTGTATATTCTAAGAAGTTCCACTGAATTCCATACATCCAAACTTAAGCACATGTAATTTTTTTATAGATTAGTGGCTTAATGTTGGGATAAATACAGGTTTTGAATCCTTCTATCTTGCTTAAATGCACAAAAGTAAAAAAAATCTCTTATCGTTTAGTATCATTATTATCCACTTAATTTTAAGTCTCCTAAATTCACCAATACATAGCACTGAACTACTTTTGTAAAATTAATCAGTAATTTCTTATAAATAATGTTTGAGAAATTTTATGAATGGATTAAATGCTAAAAAGTGTTTCTCTACTAAGCTTTGTTTTGTATTCCATGTTGGAGACCTTAAAGACAAATGTAACTCATCATAACCATCCATTTTATTCGTGTCATGGATAGGTGGAAGATGTTTCCAGACTAAACAAATTACCCCAATAATATGTAATAGTCTTTTGGAGGTTATTCAAAAATATCAGAATCAATGGAATAGATACTGTTGAATTACTGAAATGGTTAAGTTAAATTGTTCACTACATATTTGATAAACAAGAATAATAATAGTAAAGTTAGATTTGAAAAACTATTTTGTCGCTGTTAAAATCAGCTTCTGTATCTACTCTTTTTTTCACTCAGTGTTAATATACTGTGTTTCCAGGTTGAAATTTAAGTGGAATTTTTAGAAAAGGTATCAAATTCATTCTGAAGCCAGTTCCCCTTAATTGCATTGATTATAGGCCTGAAAGGGGCTTGGCTTACCTTATAAATGAATGTCTCTGATGTGATGGCACATAGAGTCATGAGACTTACTGGGAGAAATATATTGAGAAAATCATAACCAGTTGTCATTAGTGGTGTAAAGCACCAGCAAGGTCTTGTTATATTGTTTTCTCTTTAATGGAGTATGTCATTGGTTTTAAGCCAATGAGACATAACTGAAGACGCAGTGTCTAAATTTGCCTCTGTAGGTGCTTGTGCGCTCCGTCATTGTGACTTACAAAAGGCTGCTGTCACCGCTGCTCCAACACCGTTAGTAACGTGCAGCAATAGGCTTGTTCAGCTGAATACGTATGACTTTACATGCAGTTATGGAGACCCTCCCCTGTGTTTTCTTATCTATTTAGCAATTTAAGGAAAAGTTGCCATTGTTTTCAACTAACTCCTTTACAGTTAATGGTGATTTTCCAGAACACCATCATCAAACCACACTCCAGTATCTCTATGTTTTGGTTGATCTGAGGATCTCCTTCTAGAAGCTATCAACAATTCTGTGAATTCTCTGATTCAGAAACAACTAATATAATAATTTCATGTATGTTTGTCTGCAGTTTTGTATTCAGAATACAATATCTAAAGCACCAAGCTTCATTTTCTCATCATAAATATACAAAAGACAATCTTATTAACATAAATATGGTCTAACAGGTTCACCATGTATAAGGAAATGTAATTAATTTGCTTCCATGCCTATTTTTACTGTTGTCTTTATTTTTCTTAGATTTTGCTTGTTCACGTACTACTCTCTTAGAAGCTTTATTGTGCATTACATATAGTTTGATGCATTGTACAGTGTTTTTATTAACCCTAGCTAGTGTACTAATGGGTTTTAATAAGAAAGGAGTAGCAAAAAAATTCTCATTTACAATTTGGCTGATTAGTCACACAGTCATAAAAAAAAATGGGACATACAAAAAACTTTTGCAAATATTTACTTTCAGTGCCATCCTATGTATGTATCATTTATTCACAGCAATTGAAACTAGTACATCTGTGTTCCAATACTACTATTAAAAAAAAAGCAACATGTTGTTTGCTGCTGTCTTTCCAGTTAGGTGATGTGATTGGCCATTTCAAGAAAATATTTAAAATATATTAGCATATTTGAAAGTCAGAATGCTTTTATCTACCTTCAAATAAACTATACTGAACACATGATTATCTTACATTTGTTAGTTTTTTCTCCCTTGTACTAACATTATCACAACTTTAAAAATTTTACCTGATGATACAGTAATTTTAAAATGATAGACTAACCGTGCAACCAGTAACATTCTAAACACAAAGATCAAATCTCAGTATTATATAAAATTAAATACAACTCAACTAAAATGGACTGTTTTGTAGTTCAATCATATGCAGAGTAATTTCTATACAAGACTCCATCTACTATTGATGTTTATGTGATTTGTATGGTAATCATCTCATTTCACTACTTTTCCTATTATCCTAGCAAAGCGTATGTTTACCATTTCTTCACAAAACTGAAGTCCAGTTTTCTCTCGGTGTTTTGGGGTTGGATTTTGATTTTTTTTTTTTTCCAAAACTGGTATTTGATAATCCATACTTACATGTATCTTACTAAATATATTTTATTCAAACTTCAGACTGACAATGGGATTATGACAATATGGAGTGAATCAGGAAATCATGACAATGAGTGGAACAAAGTCGAGTTACACTTGGGAAAACTGAGGAATTTTGAAGTTATCTTTGAAGGCATTCGTACCAGAGACCTAGGAGGAGGGGCAGCAATAGATGACATAGAGTTCAACAACTGCAGCACAAGTAAGTTCAAGAGGGAAGTTTCTAGAGGGATGCTGAGGGAGATGTAGGATGTTCTTGCTTGGTTTTAAATACATCATGGTTTCACTATTTTTATCATAATGTCACTGTTCATAAATTCAGTTATGAATACATTGTTTTCATTCTTATAACTTCAATACCATTTTCTACTTATACAGAAAGCCTTGAATTAGTGCAGTGTTTTTACACTGAATTATTGCAGATAAATCTAAGAAATGCCTGAGTGTTTATTTCCTGAATTTATTTGATTTTGAATAAGAGTTTTCCTTCTTTAATTCATTGGTAAGTTATTGTGTCTCTGATGTTGTATATAATCATTTTATATAAATTATGTCAGATTTTATCAAGTGAAGCCTGGGGTCTCCCTGTTTTATCATAAAGACTCTTGCCATAAAAATTAGTTGAGACCACAAATGAACCATTATCACTATTCCTTTTCCCAGTTCAGTTCAAGTATTCAGGCCAGTAAAGAAAAACTGACTCCTTCATGCAGTATTCACTCTATTTAATTCATCTTTTTGTGGACATAGGCTAAAATATGAACAGAGTCTGCCTTTAGAAAACAAAAACAAATAAGAATGTTAAAAACTGAGTGGATCATGACTTCCGTCAGGGTAGGATGTGGTCTTTATCCCTGGCAGGAAACAGTGTTACACGATATGAGTGGATTTGTTGAGTGAGATGGTCATTGCTGATGCCATATATCTCTACTATATGAGTTCTGGGGAAGTTACCTGAGCAAGGTTTAATCTCCTGCCATGATCTGGATGCCCATGATCTGGATAACAGTATGAGCATAGAAAATGCACTTCTGGAGATTATCTTTTGATTCAGTTTCATCTGAAAAAAAATGCAAGTTTTACATTCAGAAATTCCTCTGTGGTGTAAACCAGAGAATGGAAAATGGATACAACTTGGGGCTTACTTCACAACTGCAGATTAGTAAAACTCTAATGCGGATGTATTCTTTAAAGCTCTTCCAGGCATATGAACGCTAGTGATTCCCTTGTGCTTTTTCTGAGCATTTGTCCCCATCACTATGCATGTGATCATTCTCCAAAGGACAGGGGCAGATGGATAAGGGTGCCCTGGAAGGAGACGGGAGGTCAACATTCCCATATCATCTTGAATAACAAAGAGGATGCTGATCTCTCTTGCAATTTGTTGTCAAGTTGTGCTAAGATGTATTAATTCATATAATGGGGTTAAACCACATTTCTGGGGTTCTGTCCCATTTTGGGGCTAGAGCAATTTAGACACTTCATTTTACAGTCGGATTTATGAAGATAGTCAGCAAATAAAAATAGCGAGATTTTTTTTTTTTTTTAAGGAAGAAAAGAACTCCATGGTAAGTTCATAAAGATGGTATCAACATATCTCATATAATGTAAAAATATTTCTTCTTACTTTTACGTCCACATACTTTATAATAACCTGAAAATAACGTAAAAATATTTCTGCTCACTCTTATGTCCACATATTTTATAATAACCTGAAAATAGACATTACATAAACATAACCAGAAATATTCCAGAGTTATCATTGAAAGGAAGGAAATTGTTTCAATAGAGATTTGGAAATCTGTCATATGAAGGATCTTAAATATCTTAAAATGTTAAGGTTGCTGAAATTTACATTGGTTTTAGTCTATGACCCTACAAATCTGAATGTTATTAGTGTTTTATAATAAGTCTTGCATTAAAATACCTTTGCAGTGATACAGTTCAGAAAGTAATTTGGGTTTATTACAATATAGCAACTATTTAGTTTACAGCACTACTTCAGCAAGAAGGTCTGTACAGAAAGCAGTTGCACCATGTGGTCCAACTACTTTCACATACTTACAGCTTCAGCATAGTAATATTCCTGTGTATTTTGCAGAAAAATATTGTTTATGAAGATGGATGATTCCAAGGAGGCTTTTCTCATAGATGTTTGAAATACACAGTTCAAGCTCAAAGTACAATACAAATAAAAGTTTTTAAAGATTGAATTAAAGAAATTGGAAACCCAAGATGCTAATCCTTTATAGAGCTGTCACTTGTATGGTGGATGGTTTTGCACTGTAATATGGTACAATCTTTATATAATCAGAAAACCTTCACTTATAGCGTCTCTGCTAGAGCATGCTAGGCACAGCACAGCTTTCATTAAAGTTTAGATGCATGTGTCCTATGAGAATGGATTTATGCTCATCTCTGCTCTTCAGCAAATGTTTGCTTTTTAACTGTATATATGTGCATGTGTGCAAATGCATGTCTGTAACAAAAAAAACCAAACAAAAACCCAAAAAAACAAACAACCTGCCCCCTCCCCCCCTTCCCCAATTTTTCTGTCTCTACCATGATATTTGAGCTCAAACAAAAGTCAAGAGGGAATCATTGCATTGTCTTTAACACCTTTCACATCATCTCTGCGTGTGATTTTTTTTGCCTTCTGCTCCACAAGTTGAGATCTGCTTGCTTAATTTTCTCAAGACTTTTGGTATGCTGACCTTCCTTTTTGACATGATGACATGAAGGAGCCTGGTCTGACCTTTTTCATTGTTGTCGTTATTGATTCTTTACCTTTGTAGAACAAACAAACAAAATACATTTTGCCAGATTCTCAAAAATAACATTTCCCACCTGACCCAAGCCTGGGGCATTCAGGATAGAGAAAACATGTCATGTCTAAATTGGGTTTTTTTGCAGTGCAGGGTTCACAGTTTTATTGTGTCTGTTGTAACAAAGCAAAAGACAGCAGAGTCTTACTGCAGCCAAACTGAAGGAGAAGAGTAGCATACAAACCAGAAAGGGTCAGGGGTTTCTTCTCAAATAAATGACTTGATTTACAACACTTATTCATGTACTGTGTTGTAGCTGCAGAATTGCTGAGCTAGACACATGGCCAGGGTCCTCAAGGGGAACTGAAGGCCACATCTGTATTTTCCACTGAGACTTATTAGGTTAAACTAACATCTTATATAATATTATGGGTATGCTAGCCATGCTAATTACATAAGCAGAGGAATAGATCCCGCACAGAAAAAAACCCTAGAAGATAATTGAAAATAATTAAAACTTGAAGAACAAGTTTGAAATAAATGGAAAGGAATGGAAATCAGAAAGCCCTAAAGTGCATTGGAAAAAAAATTGAATGCTTAGCTGCTTCCCTGCAGATGGCACATAGTGGTGGGGAAGAATATTAGAGCAATTCTGAATCTTTCAGATATTTCAGATATCTTTCAGATATTCAGACCTCCTCTTCACAGACGATCCCTTTCGAAGCTGCTGAATGGTATTCCTGGATCATGGTTTACAGTTAATACAATAAAATAATTGCCTCCTTGCAGAAATAATGTACTCGAGAGAGTGAAGAGGAAGGCAGTCTGTGTGGGGATTTTTAAATTTGAATATTAGAACTGCTTTTATGCAGTATGGTAATATTCAATGGTTATAGCAGAGTTTAGCAAATCCAGAGGCTTATTGTACATAAGTTTCCCTTCAGCTTGCTTTCATATAGTGTGTGCAAATCAGATCAGAACTGCATGGAGATGGATTAGCTCTGCAGACGTCTTTGCTTTTCACTTACATAGCTGGGATTTACATAGCTCATGTTATATGAGCATTTTCAACCAACGAAGGAGAATCTTTTTGCTATTTGCTTTTAAAAGTTACTTTATTAAAAGCTTCTGTATCAGTAGGATACTACAGATAACTTTATTTATTATGATCTGAGTTTCTGGGATCCTGTTCTGCAAAGCTCATTTCCCTCAGCTCTCACTAATTTCATGGAAGTGAAGGTCAAGAAGCAACTGTGGTTTTACTGGAAATGTGAGAGGCCTTGGAAATATTGTCACAGATGATAGGAAGAAAAGGAAGGTATAAAATACTCTTATCTGTTAGTTGTGAGTGGGTGAGTTATGTTTTTGATAGCAAAAATAATTTAAATTCTAAATCTGATATCTTTTTATTTTGAAGGTTCAATTGAAAAATGTGAAAAATAGTGGAGTCGCATCCCAGACATTGTTCTTAATATTAATTTATTAATTACTTTTAATTTTTTCACCTTCTTGTATAGTAATTCTTTATGCAACTTTAGTGACAGACTATCCTATGTGATCTGAATGATGTTGAGAGTGATCATCTCTTGTACATTTTAATAATTGACTTTGACCATGCATCAGGTTATTTGCAGGCTAGAAAAAATCCTTGCAATTTTGCCTTAATAAAAAGGTATAATACCTATGAGTATTGAACAGAATAACCCCCAATGACATTTTTATTTTTGAGATTTCTGACACCTTTCCCATGATAAGGCCTTCTAAAAATCCTGTCAAAAATAAACTGCGGTCTGGTAACCTTAAAGAGCACTTCAACCATTATTAATTTGCATTTCCAGCTGACGGTTCGCTGTTGTATATTAGTGAACCAAGAGTGCGACTCATCAGACATGCTGTTGCCAGTAGTCTGAATTTTGTACATCTGTAATTTTAAAGAAAAGGAAACTTGTACTCCAGATACAAAATGCAGAGTGTAAGCATGGACATATACCTTACTCAGCCATATCATACATACTGATTTTGGCATCCCAGGGCACCACCTGAAAACCAAAGAGTGAAAAATAAATGAAAATATGTGAAACATAACTCTAAATTCAAATTAAAACAGAAATTTCTAGAACAGTTGATTATTTAGTTAATTTATATATTTTGTTTGTGGTCTGACAATTCAGTGTGATTAACATGCAGGAAGAAGAAAGAGCCATTATAGCTCCAACAATCTTTGTGTGTTGCCTGTTTGAGATCAGACTTCACAAGCTTTTCTCCTCATGTTTAAGGTAAATAGGATACACATTCAGTCATACTTGAAGTGGTATTAAAAATATATTTCATTTTTAAAAGAAAAAAATTTAAAAGCCACAGTAGTCTTAATAATAAGAAATTGATTCCAAATTGAGCTGAACAGAAATTTTCTTTAAAATAAATAAAGCCTGCTTTGCCTGGTGGTAAACTTTTTTTTTTTTCTCTTTCTCCTCATATATTTGTATTCCTCCTCACCTACAGTTTATGGCAAAGACCACAGGTGAAGCTACTACAATCCTTTGAACAACTTTGCTTCCATGCTCCCATAAACAAGAAGCTTTGAAACTCTCAGTAGAGAAATCCTTCCTCATTAGGATTCCATCCTAGCTTTGCAGATCAGAGAGAGGACAACTAAAACATCCCAGTGTTTGGGTGTGTAGGTCAACTTTTTTATTTTTAAAATAAGCCAGTGCCTTTCTTGAATCCTCAGCCATGTATCATGCAAAGCTTTACATTTAAAAGCAAATTTAGTTCCTTCTGCTCAGGCACTTGAGAAAAGTTCAAACTCTTATAACAGAAATATTCAGTACAAACCCTGCCCTGAAGTGAGAGAGAAGGGAATTCAGGCAGAGAAAGCTGCCAGAGCTGATTTAATCACTTAAGATATAAATTTGTATTCAGACAGAATGTATGTCCAGTTACCTGGGGTTTTTGATCTTTTTTTTTTTTTTTTTTTTCCCCTCTTCAAAATATGTTGATGTTTTATGAAGTTTTTCACCTGCTTTTATAAATAGATCAATGTCAGGGTATTCTGACATGGGACACTGGAATTGTATCACCCGGCTAAAACTTCTCAGTAAGTGTGCTGAAATTGATGGTAAATATTTTACTTGTTAGCCTAAAGTTTGTATTTTGTCTTTAGAATGAAACTACTTGATTTCATGCTGAGTTGTCATTTTACAAATTGCTAACACTGATTGAATCTGCTTCATTGTAGGGGAAGAAAGCTCACTTTGAGAAGTCTAGTAATTTTAGGTAGCTTTAACTTAATTTGTGTTACTGTAACATACGTTAACATGAATGTGCTTTATCTTTTTGGAGTGAAACTCTTACTGAACTCTGACCTCATTACACTCAGCAGAGGGTGCAGAGATCGCACAATTTGGTTCTAGGCAAGAAACAGTCTCCCTTCTGGAAATGTGCGAGTGAGCCGCGGCTGCCTTCCCCAGGACCCCCAGTGCCCTGCACAAAGGACTCGTGGGGAAGGCAGCGTGCTCAGGAGGGACGCGGAGGAAATGCAGCCTCTCTCAACCCAGCTTGCCAGGGCTGCCAGTTACCCCGGGGAAGACTTGAATTCCTGCACAAGTCATGTTATGCACAAGGCGGTTGCTTAAACGGCATTGCATATTAAGGTTTTCTAGAAATGTATGAAACAATATAAATTTATTTTTACCGAAGAAGAAAATATACAGCCTGGCTTCAGGGAATGAATAATATTGCATTTGACAATCTTCTTTCAAAAGATTAAAAGAACAGAAAGAAGAGAAATATGCCATCAGCTTGAAAATCACAGTATTTTCTGCTTTTTATTGCACTGCATAGAAGTCATTAACACACCTGTAATACTCCAGGATCTTTCTGCTTGAGATTATGTAAAAATGCACAAGAGCTTAACTAAAAGATTTTTTCCCACCATCTTTTCTTCTTTTTGCAACTCTCAAATTGCTATTGGGAAAACACTTGAGGTCATTTGCCAGAGATTTTGAATAGGAGAAACATGTTTTAGCTTTGATCTTACTTTTCATTAAAAGATTTCAGTGTTTTTTTCAGTTTCTGTTTATCTCATGTGAAAATTTTGAAGACACGTTGCTGACCTCAAAGATACTTTGGTTTGGTAGCAGGTGGCTGCAAAAGCAGCTTTTCAGTACAAAATTAAAATCTCATCATTTTGACATTCACCTCATATATCACTTACTCTTCATATCCTATGGCAGATTCCTTAACTCCACGTATTTGAAATGGGCCACAAGAGAAGACTTTTTATGGCTATTAAGATAAACAGGGGAGAGATTGCTGGATTTTTTTTTTTTTTTTAACCTCATGATCACTGCCTATAAAGGTGGTACTAGAAGAATAAGCATTGCCACAATCTGAGTTCATTTTCATATGAAACTGCTGTAGAAGGTAGGCACCCTTCCAGTGCAAATAAACTGCATATAACTGTTGACAAATGACACCCAAGATGAATTTCACATCTAATGATGATTCTGCAGAGCCAGGGAGAGCATTCAGATGAGGAAGTGCCTCCTTGTTGCAGATAATTGTGACTTGCACCTGTGTGCTGTACCGCATTGATCTGTCACAGCAACTCCCGTGGACTACACTGGGACAAGTCCATGTATAAAAAGAATTAAAATATTCATATGAGATGCTTCTAAGAAAACTGTGATAAGGGGAGAGAGTGCTGTGATTGGGTGGTTTGGATTAATTCTGCATTACAGTGGAAACAATGGCTTGACAGCAATTTGTAAATAGTAATTTGTAATTAAAAAAAAAAAAAAAAAAAGGGTAAATATCATTGAAAAGCTTTAAAAGTAATCTGTTCAGCTGAACTTTCTGAGGTGTAATGTAGCTTTCCACTGGAATCAAGATGGAAGGGAGACAGGGAGGAGAAAAAGGACCAAGCAGTAATGACCACATGTCAAATTGCTTCAGGAGATATTTTTCCTTGGTTGAGTATGTTCATAATTACTGGGAAATAGAATTTTCTGAAGAAACATCACTTTATTTTTTTTTTTACCTTATCTCCTCTTCTCCTTTTCTTTTACCACTTGCAGAGTCCAAAGAGATAAAGCCTAGAACACCAGACCCTCACTCATTGCTCAGTCCTCAGTGCTTCTCCCTAGTGTCTTCTTTAGTATTAAGCAACATGTGGCAGCTCCCTGCATGAGGGTACTGTGAGCATGAGCTCCTTATCCTGCTGATATGCCAAGGCCAGTTTTTCAGTCTCATCAAATATAAAAACTTCTGTCTTTGTCTGGTCTGGGTTTATATACTCCATGATATCAACACTAGAAGTGGAAGGAAATTTTTTTTTCTTATCTTTTGTATTGCTTGAGACAGAGGCAGTTGTATATTTCTAGAACTATGGATGAATTTTTTATTCTTCCAGTTTATTTGGTGGCCTTAGGCACCAAAAAATTACTTACTTCGAGCATCTTTAGGAAGTCCATTGGCAGACTTTTTTATCTACAGGTGAAATTCTGTCAATATATCTTAGACCCAATGCATATCTTTGAATTAATTCTGGCTTTTTAAATAACACATTCTGTGAGGAGAATTCCCTATGGGTTTTGAATTACAAAATAACCTTATTTAAAATTATATCTAGCTTGCATAAGTAGAAACTTTTCATCTATTTTTCCTTGCAAAAGATCGTCAAGGTCATCCATGGACAGAAACATTATTGATGAGTTGGCTAATAGAGTTTTAATGTTCTATAAAAAGTCATTTAGAAAAGGGTACTGAACAATTAGGGTAAGCAAATGAAAACCTTGATGTAATTGTGTTTCATAATTTCTGAGTTTCAGAGTACTGAGTACTGTTGAGTTCCAGTTCTAATGAAACCTTCTAGGAGCTTGTATTTCATACTTTTTTTTTTTTTTTTTAAAAAAAAAAAAAAAAAAAATCTCATTTTTAATTATTCTGTCTTTGATTATTCCTACATCTCAAGTATTGTGGAAGGGGGGAGGGAAGTGATATAAGTACTCTCACTATATAACACAATTCAAACAACAAATAATAGAAAGATGTGAACTTTCAACTGTAATTTGAAAACATTTCTACTCAGAAAGGACCTTAATTTCTAAAAAAGACAGAGAAAGGAAAAAAATCTTATTTCCCTTTTATATATATTCCATGTTTCATTTCATACTGTTGACATGGTGGGGGTGTACTGAGGGAGCGCATGCATTCTTCTTGGAGAGCAGAGATGAGACTGTTGGTAAACAGCAGCTCAGTGACCTTGACCTTGAGTTACACGCTGCTATTCAAAACAACTCAAGGTCTTGTTTACTGCAGCCTTTCGCAACCATAACAACTTGGGATTCACCCTATGCTTTTCCCAAGCACACCGCACTGGCCAAACATAACGCCTGACAACCTATGCAAGTCTTAAGAGTGGTAATGCAACACGGCAAGAGCATCTCTTCTTTTTGACTGAGTGATTAATCAGTTCTTCCATGATAAATATTTTAAATAGGAGTGTCATTGAGTCAACCTAACACCCGATCTATGAAACTTACTGGTATCCATCAAACTAAAAAACTTTTTACAGTTATCTATTTTGTTTCAGACAATCAAGATCTATAGCTTATAAAGCTGATATTTGGCCTGTCTAGTTGTTTCCATGATTTTAGATGTAATGAATATCACAGGAATCTTTTCCCCTTACAAAGCATTGGTAAAAGAAAGCTTGTGTACTCACAGAGTCAGAGAAACAGCCACTGGCCCGATGCTGTCCTCTGGTAGCAAATTTAAAGGAAAGACGACCATTTTCATGAGTTCTTTCATAGCCGATCTTTTCCTGGTAACTGAAAGAAAGTGTCTGGGTTAATAGCCTTGTTTTTATCATCTATCTCCAAATGAACCTTATCATGTCTGTAAATTCTGACAGTACCATATGGGTTAGTCTTCCATAGATAACATATACTGGAGATGGCTTTAAACATATAGCTTGTGATGTACCCACAGTAGAGTGGCAATTTATTTGTGCTATGCACAACATGCATCTGTGCCTTGCTCATTTTCTATGTATATACAAACACACACATATATTCTTACTAGGGAAGGTCTTATCTTTGCTGGTATTCTGAGAATTACATTGTGCAGAACAAAATACATAGAAATGAAAGTGAGTATATGTAAACACAAGTTCTATGGCAACCATCATTAACATGCTTCTTTTGTAGGGTTTAGTGATCCAAAACCCAAACCAGTTCTGTTGGTCTCTTAAAAACTGCTTAGAAGATTATATGGCTCTTTGCTGCACCAATCCAAATCGTACTTAATTGAAAAGTGATATCCTGTGTATGCTTTTTCATTTTCAAGTACTGCCATTTCATTTGGTGTACAGATTTGCATAACGTACTCAGTAGTTACTACTTCATTTAAAATATGTTCTGTGCTAGTTTCTTGTGGTCTCCTGGTTTCAGGAAATGTTGCAGTTCCAAGGGGAGACCAAATAAATGGGTACGATAAACCATTAACATTTTGCTATGCCATAATAATTGTTTTAATTTTTATTTTAATTTATGATAATCTAATCCCCAAGTATTTATTCTAAAAGAAAAAAAAAAAAAAAAAAAAAAACACAAGTGGAAGAGGAAAGGATATGTGCTGTGGCCTGTCAACTTTGGTCTAGGAGAAAATCAACAGTTTAATTGCATCACTGATTCTTGTTAATCTAGTTATTTTTATGCTCATCTAAAGCTTGCTTGTTATAAGGTATGAAATCCTTCCTTGTGTTCTGTTTGATGGGCTATATTTTTGTTTGTTTGTTTTGGAGTGGAGGTTTAGTTGTCTATATTATCTTTTTGTGGGAAAGGAATGGATTATGGTCTTTGGACTTGCAGTGTATCTGTAGAGTCTTCAGACCCCACAAGTTTATGGACTGAATAAAATTGTAGAGGCAGAGAAAGCAAAACATAATGAAAAACAAAGGCAACTTGCCCAAGAATTTTGCAAGAGAGTTGGAAATTAATAAATATTTTTGGAGCTTCTGTTTTAGTTAAAAAAAAAACCACACAAAACCAAAAAACACCCGACAAAACAAACACCCCCTCCATCCCCAATTTTTATAGCTTTATGTCATTCCTTTATCACTCATTCTGTGCCTGTAGACCAACACATATCTGTATGGATATTTTCCATGACATAAAATTACGTGTAGAACTGAGCAAACAATGGATTGTTCACTTTAGTGGCTAAACCAAAGATTTGGAAGGTTTGGTCAAAAAAGAACATTTATCGTTTTTTCATTAAGTGCAAGTTTCTTTCTGGTCAACAGTTTTCTGAAATTAAAATAAAATGTTTTCCTTTTCTTTTGGATATCTTAGCTCTCTTCAAACATTTCATAGCATATTCAGAAATAAGCTTATTACTTATCAAAACCATTTTGTCTCCTTGTAATTCCTCTTATTCCCATTACATGACAAATCCACATTTGTGTACTGGCTATTTCACTGTTTTCCACCTCTGACTTTTTCATATATGGAATCAGCTCATTCTTTTCCTTGCTGTGGCTCACTGATCCATTTTAATGTTGTAGCTTTTCAAAGATAACTTCAGAGCAACACAGTAAGCAATTTTTTGATTTTTTGTTAATTATGATTTTTGTCCTAATTTGTTTGGAGTACATTCAAAAGTATGTTAATTTTTTACCCTCATAGGTTTCTTGACCTGTTTTTAGAAGAAAGAGGCAAGAAAGAAAATTTGCCATATTTTCTCATGGTTTTTCTGCTTAGAATTTTTTTTTTTTTTTGTATGTTTGAATTTTTGTGGAATGTTGTAAATTACACTATTCGGAAAAAAAAATACATATAATATTACTTGCTATTATAATCAACTATCTTCCAATATATGTTATCTTTCTATTTACTGGTGATCAAAGTGTAACTGAGGAATATGACCAGTCAAAAAGCTATATATTTTTACATGCAGTCCCATACAACCAACATATGCAATGAAATAAGACATAATGAAAATTTCTCATTTTATCTGAAATGTCAGCTTTAAACATATCTCAAGCTGTTTATTAGGAAAAATCATTTTGCTTTATACTGCAACTCCCCAGAGGGAAGTTTGAATACTGTTCTTGGAAACATCTTTCTCCAAATTCAGTACTGATAGACTCAAACTCAGATTTTGGAAACCCTGTCATTTTGATGACAAAATTAGAAAAGGGAAA
>KL276246.1:0-34620 GCA_000699545.1 Podiceps cristatus
GAAGGTGGCCTCGGCACGCAGCGGGGCCACGCCGGCACGGTGCCGGCACGAAGGGGGATCGCGGCCGGGCTGGAACCGATCCATCTCATGGAAGAGTTTTACTGTCCATAGGTAATTGAATTTCCTTCCGGAGGAAGGGCACATTAACAGGACTTAGTCAATGATTAGTTAACACAACCTGCCTGTGCCCGTCACCTGGAGCATCCGGCTGCCCCCGTGGCGCCGGGGCCAGGGCAGGCCCGGATCCCGACGCTGCCGAGCTTGGGCAAGGGGACGGCAGGAAAGGCGAGGGGCGAGCTGCCTTCTTAGTGCTTAAAGAAGTGAGAAGAAAGGAGCAGAGAGAATAAAGGGAAATAAAAAGGCCATAAGGTTTAAGGCAAGCATCTCCTCCTCTCAGTTCAGCAAATCCCACCTTGCCTGACTTTACCAGTAGCACCTGAGATGAAACCCAGTGAAAGCCATAGCAGCTGGGGGAGGGATGGGCATCCCACGAGCTCTACCCTGGGCTCGGCGCGAGCTGCTCACTTACGTTCTGTATGTGATCTGCAGCTTTGCAGAGAGGTTCAACAAAGCCAGATTTATCTCCAGCAATGACAAGCAAGGCATTAAAATAGCTAGCAAAGCACTTTTGCATTTAATCACACAACAAAGCTATGTTGTGTCGGCAGATTATTCACATTCAAATTCCATGGCAGGGGGAATAGTAAAAAAAAAAAAAAAAAAAGAAGGGGAGATAAGCAAAGCACAGGGGAGAGTATTTTGAGAGACAAAAAGTATCAGTACAGTTAGCAAATGCTGCAACAGGAAATATTTGTAAAAAAGGTTTACCTGACTAGTGGGAGAAGTTTGACAAAAATCCATCCTAAAAAGAGTTGAGGATAACTATTTGAATATAACTATTTGAATATGAAGGACACGAATCGAATCCCTGTGACTCTATGTAAGCGTTCAGGGAAAGATCTAGCAATCCATAGCCACGTTTATGAACCACTGGCAGAGACAAAAATGAACGTGGTTGTACTTTATGACCTATGGCTTCTAGAAGAGATCAGCTATAACATCATTTACGTAGGTCAGCTCCTCTCCTGCTGAGATCAGCTCTTGCCTGCTCGGACCTAACGTGCAGTCAGAGCCCTGTTACACTGAACAGACCAGCGGAGTAGTAAATAAGGAGAGCAGTTTGTCCCTTGCTGCTACAACCCGGACAGTGCACCTGCACCACGCGGCCTTAGTCGCCGGCCCCTTGCATTGCTTCAGAAGGGAGCACTGCTGCTGATCTCTTTAATGAACCTTTTATTTTCTACTGCACTTTATCACTTGGCTTCTTTTGTATATATGGGTATTTTATGAAGCCATGGATATGAAAGTACCGCCAGCAAACTTTTACAAGGCAGTTTCTGTAAACACCACTGTTTGCCACAAGAAAACATCAGGTGGCTCAAGTCAAATGGACTTTACAGAAACAAGCCCAAAATTTCTTTACCGCAGCTGGCTTTCACATGCTGATCACGTCTGGTCTGTACTTCGCAGCCATGGCACCCCGGATAAGACTGAGTCTTTCAAAGCCTCTGCCAACCATTCGCGAAACCCATGAGGAAGCGATGGAAGATTCAACCAGCAACCTGAAGCATGCTGGAAGCACTGCAGCTAGCCCAGACTCATACTCCAGCGATGATTACATTCAATCCATCTGCCACCTCGCCAGACCCACCTTCCCGGGCCTTCATGAAAGCAGCCTTCAGGCACAGGACAGAAAAACCCTGAAGACCCTTGAAGACAGGTCATGGTCTCCATCCCTTGGGAGGACACAGCAGGAAATCAAAAAATATAAATTGACCAATTTCATCTCAAATGTGGTGCCGCTGGGAAAAGTCACGCCTGCAGAAGCCAACTTCTGGTCCAGGGATGACCCCCTGGCACAGATTTACACCCGCACAGGAAAACTCTGCTCCTCCAAGGCTTCTTCGTACGGTAAAAGGTCCAGCATGGGTTACCCACAGTGCAACTCTTCCCCCTCAAACGGTGAACTTCACCCCACAACCATGAAAGGAAAAGCCACAGGGAAACCCAATTTACCGCGAGTGTTTGGTTTTCCAAGGCTTCCCTCCCCAAGACCAGTGCAGAAAGAAGCGGTCTGCTCAGAGCTGAAGTATCTCAGAAGAGAGGAGGGAGCAGTTTTAGGGAGAGGCCACCGCCAGAAAGAAAACAGCCCCGTGTTCATTAGCAGTGAAGAGCTATCGCCGTGCTCAGCCAGAGGGAAGCTGGTAGAAAACCCAGTCTTGCGCTGTTCGGTAAGAAGGCAGAGTTGTTTGGCCAAAGCAGCAGGCATTGATGAAAAAGAAGAGAGAGAAACATCTCGCTGTGACAAAAAGGTAATGGGTGACGTCCCCACTAAGCAGAGATACTCCGAGTGCTTTCAGGCAGCTAAAAAAGCCGTGATCCATAACTGGATTTCAGAGCACAGATGCATCTGGAAAGAAGCAAAAGTAAAAGCTTGTTTGCTCCCAGCCATTGCTGAAGTGTAAAGAAGTAGCCGTTCGGAATAATTTTATCCAAAAGAAATAACCACCCTGTGCTCTAGAAGCTCTCCCGGGAGTCCTTACACAGAAGACATGTCTTGGATGTGCATGCAAGTCAGGCAGACTTTTGTCCCCCATCATATCCCTCAGCAGTGGGCAAAGGGACAATCCAGTCTCACGCACTAAGGAAACAGCAACCAATCCTTATTTTGGAAAGGCAACAGCTCATAAAGCATCTCCCCACACCTATTGCCTACAACTGCCCTGAGCATGGAGAAAAGCTGGAGAGAGTACGAACCCCATCTCTTCTGGAGGAGACGTGATCTGTGGGAGCATCAAACTACCGGTGTTTGCAGCAAAAGCCAAACAGGCAGGTGTTGCTCACTCCTGGGTACAGCTATTCTGAAAGGAACATTTTGACCGACGCTTGGACAGTACTAAATGTGCTCTCTCCGACATATACATTTACTAGGAGACCCATTATAGATCACTGCGTCGACACCAGAATACCACTGGACAGGTCACCTGTTAGTGAGTACCATAAAGGAACATTTTTAATGAACCGTAACAAGCCTTTTATGAGGATTTGCTAGAGGGCAACACAGAGAATATTAGAACTCCCCTGGGTGGGGGGTTTCCTCTTGCTGGCCCTGGCACAACTCTGTTACCTTTATTCCTTGATTCACCCTTGGCAGGGGGAGAGCTAGGAGCCCCGGGGGGCACGGCCGCGCCGGAGCTGCGGCTGTCCTGGAGCTGGAACACCCTGCCGTGTCAGCTGTAAAACCCCACGCCAAGCTGCTCTCTGCCCTGTCCGGCCGCGCCAGCCGGGCTGCAGCCACGGGCACCCCCAGGTTGCTGCTCTGCAGCCTCAGCGGCACGGCAAGAACAGCAGCGTTGGCCGAGGGCAGCCCAGGGGTGCTGGGCCGGCGTTCACAGGACCTGAACCTGAAAGAATCGTTTCTGGGTTTCCCTTCATATCTGTGCTTCTGTCTTCTCACCGACCTGACCATGCTGACAACGCTGACTGTGCTTCGCCTGCTGCTGTGAGACTGAAACATGAAAAAACCACAGCGTAAGTGCATGGTACGGCCATCCAGCACGTAACTTACATCAAACAACCCAGCTGACGTTAATGCTATATAGGATGTCTGTAGGAAGAGACGCGTTCCTGCATTGCTGCGAGATCCCGGCGTGGCAGGGCGAGCGTCTCCATCCAGAGAAACTGTCTCTCATCAGCGCTTTCTCCTGCAATCAGAGCAATCCCACGTACCTGTGGTTGGTACCACGCTCTCCGTAGCCAGCCAAGAGAAGTAGGTGAGAAAATTGCAAAGCAATACTACCCTAATTATTATTACTGCTACCAGGAATAAATCTGTTGGCACGGAGGAGAGCAGAGGGACCAGGCTGTTTGTTCAACTGCAGCTAGGATGGGAAATACCATTGGAAAGCTGCAGGTACGAAAATGCTCACAAGCGATTTCTAAGCCACCCTCGAGCAGATTAAATCAGAAGGCAACTTCTGCTCAGCACTAACATGAGTGTAAATACGCTCGAGGATCAAAAGGTGAGCATATTTGAGCTTCTCATTCTCACCTCTCTTACCTCAAATATTTTTTCTCCTGTTGAAACTCATTAGCGCTATGGGCCTGAACTGCTTCTCATCCTGGTTTTTGAACTAACCACACAGCAAGAGCAATAGTGAAGGCAGCTCCAGCATTTATTAGAGCCAATGGAGAGAGTTGAATTGAGGAGGTGCCAGCCCACTGTCTCCTCATCTTTCCCTTCCTTCTCAGGTTAATGCTGGGATTTAAGTGATGCTTGTTCTCGTTGCCCTGCTGACATTTTAGTTTCTCTCTATGTGAATATTTATGCCACTAATGCCTAGCAAGTCCTGTGCCAACTGCATGTATCACTGCTTTTGACAGAGAAAACAAATAAAACCATTACATTGAGCTGCTGTTTCCATTTCTGCACAGCCACGGGTGATTGTTTTCAGTGCAGGGCTGGTCCACAGCACGAGGGCTTGTGTCTCGCCACCCAAACACCTTCTCACCCCACCAGTTCACCAAAGAGCCAGCTCCCGGGCTCTTTCCCCACACATTCAATGACTTGCAAATCATTTCTACCTTGTCAGGGTCAGTCCCTCTGTGCCCAGGGCCCAGACAATTGCTTCCCTCAAAGCCAGCCGAGCTGTGCACCAGCAGGTCCCCCTGGGACAAGCGCTGTAGCCAAAATATTCATCCTCACAGCAGAGTCACAAAAAGGCCTTCACACCTCACCCCTTTGGCAGCTGATACTCAGCACTGGTTCCTTCTCAGCTGCCACATAATCCTGTGAGTCTCTAAAACCCTGAAACCCATCTATTCTTCCAGCAGAGCTCCCCAGAGATCTAAAATCTGCGAGCAGGGCCCAGAGCACCGATGTGCCACGTCCGGAAGGGAGCTCAGCCACGGGGCTCACAACTCAGCCAACTCCTGGCTCCACAAATATTGCAATACCCAGAGCGAAAATGTGCAGAACCAGGTTAGAGCTGCAACTTGGGACACCTTGGGAAAAACCCCCAACTCCTCTTCCGCAGGACAGGGAGCAGCGCCGTGGTCTGCGGGGCTGGGGGGAACGGCAGGGCTGGGCTCAGTGCTGGAGGGCATTTGTAAGCACAGCTTCAGGCTTGCTCAGCTGCTACGTGCCCGTGGAGCACTAAGTGTTTGGTGTTAGGTGCCACAAGGCTTGGAGAAATTAATTTTTGGAGTGAATTGGCTCTTTCTGGAGCATACTTTTTCTTTAGCGGAAACTGAGGTTCCACTCAAGCAACCGGGTTTTGTAAAAGGAGCCAAAGCTGCTGGGATGCAGCAAAGATGGGGACAAAGAGAGGCACAGGCAAATTAGGGTCACAGGAGTGAGAAGGAGTGAGAGGAGGGAAAGACGGGGCTGGTGGTGCCTGCAAGCGGGGCAGCTCCCAGGAGGAGGGGGATGCCCTGGCCCCCGGGCTGAGGGGATTCCAGCTGTGCAGTAAAGGCTGTGACCGAGGTGAGACAAGGAAACCTGGTTTACACAGGACAGAGACAGCAGATAGGGAGGGTTGTTCCTATTAGCTTCAGCGACCTTCAGGTTCAGATAAATTCCGTTTCGAAAAGCACAGCCCTCACCTTCTTCACTGTCACCTCTGTTGGAAATGAGCACATTGACCCCCATCCAATCACTGGGCAGTTTAATACTGCAACAGTGCCCTGGATAAGGCGTTTCTGCAGCCGTACAGCATCATCCACCCCCCACGGTCGTGCTTCGGGCTGGCTCGGCGAGGAGCCGGGCCGTGGGGCAGCCCCTTCGCCCCCCTGCTGCCGGTGTCGGCTCTCCAGAGGTGACTGGGAGCTGCCGAGGGAGCCCGCAGTCCTACCAGAGGAAAATAAATCGGATGTTGTTGGATGAGGTGATGCAGCATGTAGTTATACAGCACTTTACTCCCCGTTCCCCACTTTGGTGACCGTACTGCCCCATGGACGTACACCGGGGGCCATGGGAAATGCTCTCCCTCTTTTCCTTGATACAGAACAGCAGCTGAGGAATCACTAGTCAGGATAAGCCTGCAGAAGTCACAGCCTGTTCAGAAGTGCTCCCAGACAAGAAAGAAAACCTTATCTAGGAATTTAGGTCACGGAGTGAGATAAAAGCCGTACTGCTTCCATGGCCAGTCTCATGGCAGGCTCTGCATTTGAAGTCACCGGCAGAAAAATCTCATTTATTGAGATCATCAGAACTGCTGAAGGGATTTGGATTAATTTGAATGGGGAATTGGTATCCAAATCCCACTGGCAGCTTTCAGTCTCAGCCTTCGCAACCTGTTCACAAGCAATCTATGGGCTAACATGCAATTTTGCTTGCATGATCATGCAGCCTCTTCCTGCTGCAAACAGTAAATGCATTTGGACACGAAAAATCGTGACCAGAATTTACAAACCGGAGACGGTGAGGTAGAAACAAAACTGTCCCACTCCTTGCTCAAATGCTTGTCTTTTAAATGCCAAAGATACCGATCAGCTCAAACCAAAGGCAACAAGCAACAGCTCCCTGATGGGATCTGGTGATTAGACCTCTGCGAGGCAGAAGCAGCTCAGACACTCCTACAGCAACCACAGCACACAGAGACCTTCGTCCACCACGGGAGGAGACTTCCTGTGCCACACGGCCAGCCGGGAAGACAGATGTGGATCAGAAACCATAAGAGCCAGTGCAATGTGATAACAAACAGGGGTAGGTCATGAACAGGTGCCGGTGTGGGAACGTAATGTCCAGGGACAAGCTGGAGCAGATTGAAGGGCTGCACTCAGACGGGTAGATGTAGGAGATGGGCAAGTGAGTTAGCAAACCCAGTTTCTAAAAAGGTCTTTTAACTCTGAATTTAGGATAAAAGCAGATATTTTTGTTTTAAGAAAATAAATCCAAATCTTAAAGCTCTAAGAGAAAACACAGGGGCTAATTTAGAGGGGATCAGACCCAAGCGCAGGGTCCCTTTGCTTAAAGCAGAGATTTTGTTCCTCTTGCCCCCAAGTGCCTGCAATTGGGCCTAATTGCTTGTTGAGGGCATATGTTAATTAACTTTGAGCCTTTCTAAGCAGAGAGTAATGATAAATGGGGTACAATAAAGTTAAACTGCATTTAGTGACTAAGCAGGAATCCCTTGGCTTTGAATGAAAACCTCATATGTCCCATCAGCAATGTGATTAACGGCGAAGTGTTTTGCATTTGCAGCTGTAACTATGGGCAGAAAAGAGATCCAAAATGATGGCTGAAAGCTTTTCTGCTTGTCTTTGAAGAGGCAAATTATTCAAGCACAGCTCTGTGCCTTGCTCACCAGAGCCCACATGTGTTTTTGTGGCTGGCATCACTTATGTGGGCCACAGTTGACACCAGTGATGACCCCTGAAGCACCACATCTTGGGCTCGTGGCCTTTTCCCATGCTCTGGGATTCTCAAGTCTAATTTAATTTGCCTGGCACAAGCTAGAGCTGGTGCAAAATACATGTTGTGTAAATACAAATATAATGTCCCTGGCAATCACAGTCTTCCTGGAATTAATGCTCCTGGAGGCAACACTTCCGAGGACTGTTGTGAGGAGCTGTAGAAAAACTGGGCATTTCTGGAATACCATCCAGTTGCTACATAATGTTTGACCAAATGCCATTTAAAATCAAAGGGAGTCCCTAAGTGCTTTGGAATGGGCTTGTAATGGGAATAATTTTCTGCAGCATTTAAGGCACAGATTCTAACAGCAGCTGATGAGGGAAATCAAATTATTAGTTTATTTATTTGCGTGTTTTAGCATTTTGTCAACCATTTCTTGTCTTTGTTTTTAAATGAATCTAGCTGAAAGCCCATCAGCCTGCTGTGAGCTTAGCAAAAACTGTGTGTTAACCACAACGTTTTCTCTGCCTGTGCTTCACACAACTTGCAGTGGCTTTTCCCCTCTGCGATCAGCAAGTCCCTGTTCTGCAAAGGGGGTGGTCACGCAAGGTGAAAGCAGAAGCAGCCATCAGGGAGACTGCCAGATCTCATCTGGTGGTGGAATATGACATCCACGAGTCAGCGGAGCTTAGCTGGATGTTTTGTTATCTTTCCCTTGGTCACAAGCATGTAGGAGTGTAAAGCGGCTTCTGGTTTATACCAGCGGTGCTTGGCTGCAAGTTTTTTCTCTCTCCAACTGATGGAGCGTTGGGTGGAGCTAACCTGGCTTGTGGCTCAGCTTCAGAAAAGGGAGATGCCACATCTCAAGCATCCAGGCTCCAAGGCAATTACATGAGAAATACCAACTTTGCTCAAGATGCTCTTCACACGCCCCCTCAGCTCATGCTATAGAAGCATCAAATTGTGACATTTGCTCACAGATGCCCTTCGTGGGTTAGCAGTGCTGACTACCCACCAGGTCCTGGTTCAGCGCAAGGCACCCGCAGCCCTCGAGGGCCGGGATGCTGGCTGCTGCGCGCACACTCGACACTGCTCGGCTCCAACCCGCTTTGTTGGAACAAGGGTACGCGGCGGGGATGAAAAGTAGCCGATTCAGAGCGAAGGCGCCAGGCCGTCTTGCTGTGCAGGGTCAGCTCCTGGAATTAATTGCTGGAGGATGTCAACAAGATAAAATTTAGCAGGATTCAAGAGAGGATTAGACAGTCCTGTGATCAGGAACATTTGTGCAATGCTAACTGGGTCAAAGAAATACAAGAGAAATTAAGTGTTGTGCTTCCCTGAAGGGCTGAGCTGGTACCAGCTGGATTTAAAACACATTCCTCCCCACATCCCCTTCCCAATCTTTTTATAGCAACAAGCAAATGGCAGGATCTCTTCTCTTTCCTTAGAATAATAAAGCATCGCCTGCTATGAAGAGCCCCCAAGAGCCACAGTGATGACTGGTCCATGATACGGCATGTGGTGAAAACCTCCCCTCTCATAATTTTAAAGGTAGGAAATGGAAGTTTTACCCTCTCTGCTGCCTCTGTGCTTCAGATCAAACAGTTTATCAAGAAGAGATGAGCTGCACAATAAACTGGCTGCAGATAAGCTGGTTGGTCTCCACCCTGAAACCCTTTTCTAAGCAAAATTAACAAATTATTTAACTATTATTTAACTGGAGTGCTGGTTTCTACCACCAAAGAGAGGGGAAGGAATTGGGTCTTGCTGCAAGTAAGCAAAGCAGCAAAATCCCCAGAGAAACAGAGACTTCACACTTCAGGTGGGCAAATACTCACTAGCTGCTCCATGGAGGTAGAGCCTGGTGTAGCTACCATGGAGGTGGTAGCTGGCAGCTGGGCACACAGTATAATCTTTTCTGAAATTTTCTTTTTCACTAGAAAGATGCTGACAAAAATCTGTAGTCTTTGCACATTTGTCTGACACCGTCAAAACGCTCCTGGCAGAATTGGCCAGAAGGCACGGCGCCCTGCGTGTGACAGCAAGGGTCGTACAACCTGCTCCAAGCTCATCAGTTCACTTCATTAAATTTCACCGTCTTCAACAAAAGGGTTCTGAGAGAAATGTCTCACTACAGCTAATGCTGGCAACAGAAAATTACCTGGTAATCTCAGACAGGCAGCAGAAATCTTTGATTTCTGTGTCCAAAGACAAAACCTTCTTCCTACAGTCCAGTGCAAACAATATGGGATAGAAAGGAAAATATGTCAACATTTAAATATTATCCCATGAGGCTTGGCAGAAATTTGGGACACTCATTGCCTTTGAAATTTTGGTATTTGAAAATAAGGATGAAAACAACTGCTGCCAAAATTGCCAAGGAAACAAACCCTCCCCAAACCTCCCCACCAAATTCTGCTGCATCCAGTGCTGTTTGGTCAATTCTAGCAGTTTCATTTCAAAATGAAGCTTAAGATGTTTTGCAAAACTGTGTTTTCCATTTTCCTTACTGCCTGCTCTTCCAGGAATAGCAACACTTAATACAATCTGTCACAACTTTGTCAGACTCTGAGACACAGTGGGGCTGGGAGGACCCAGCTATCAGACAGAACTCTCTAATTAGGATTTATTAGCATTCCTTCCTTTCTCATTAACAGTACCAAGGGCTACATTTACACGGCAGTTTGTCTCATGGTTTTAGGTTTTTGTTTAGTTGTTTTTTGGTTTTTTTCCTTAGAGAAGTGTTTCTTGTTCGGATCATAATAAAACAGTTGGACTATAAGATCTTACTGCTCCTGTAACCCCGCACTAGCTCCCACGTTATTTCAGCCCCGCTCTACTTCAACAGACAACACAGACCTACGTTTCTGCACGGATCAGGGCTTTGCAGACCTGTTTAAGGAACCACCGCTTTCAGAACCTTGTACAAAGTGTTCCACACCGGGAGTAGAGTATTTTTTAAATCACTGTGAGAGCAAAGCGCTGCACCGCACACACTCCTCCGGCTGGGGACAGAGGAGGGGACCGACCCACCTGATGGACTGAAGGCAGGTTGCCGAACGCGCTGTGCAGAGGAACTCCGGCCAGGCCCCGGCCGCGGCTCTGTGCTCTTCTCATACCCTTTCATCTACCCGAAAGCAGAGCAATGGCACCCTCACTATGCCCCCTCCGCCCGCGCCGGCTCCCGGGAGGTGCTGCTCATCCGCAGGGCTTGAGGGAGCAGAAACGACCGAGGAGCCTGAGCAGGGACCGCAGGCATCACCCGCTCCGCAGGCCGGACACCCAGGACCTTCCGCAAGTTACTGTCTTGGAGTTGTTTTTGCTTTCTGTAGAATGGGAATAATTCTTACTTAGAGGAAGAAGGAGGATTTGCAAGATTAGCCAAACCCATAAGAAAAAATAATTATATAGAAAGAGATTTTTCATAGCCAGGAAAGAATCGCAGTGGTAAAAGAGGAGCACGTGCTGCAGTGCTGGACGGGTTCTTTCTCTTTATTCATTTCAATAGTTCCTACAGGACATGAGTAATACAAAGTCAAGTGGAACAAAAAGGCTGGCTGTCTACTAAAGATGATGTAACTAGATGAAAGTGCAGTTTTCACACCATCAAATGTGAAAGCTTAATTAAATTGTACAGCCATACCAAAGACTCAGGACTGGCCCCAGCAAAAAATGTAAACCCAGCTCAGCGGAATGTGAATTCCCGTGTTCGGTGCTGCAGGTCAGACACGCGCCCTGCCCTGTCTGCGGTGCGTCAGTGCGTTAGGACAGATCTCGGGGAAGACAATCTGGTCTACATGCACATGTGGTAACTTCATTTTTTTTGTACCCCTGAATATCTGTTTTCCCAGTGAAAGCCCAGTGGAGTTAATGGAAAATTTCCTGATAGCCTTTTTGGGCTGAGACCCCAATTTCTACCTTTCATTCATCTCCCTCCCTGGTGCCTGGATGAAGAATTCCACCTAAGGGAGAAAACATTACAGAGAATAATCCCAGCCCTTCCTGTAGTCTATTACCTAAACTTACTGTTTCTAGTTTTTAGTTTCTAGTTTAACACATGCAAGCATTTGCAGGAATAGCCCACACTAATACAGGGGTACGGCCCCTGAGAGCAGCTAAGGCAGTTATACACCTTCAGCTGGTTCACACACTCTTAAATGAAAATACATAAATTCATGAAGTAAGAAACTGAAAATCAAACGGCCGTTTGAAGGATAAGCATGTTTGACTCGCTCTTCTCTAACTGGGCAATGCACAGACTTTTTACCGAACAGAGTTGCTGTTATTCACTGGAAAATTCATGACCACGCTGAGACAAAGGAAGCTCAGTCTTCAGAGGTGTTAACCAAGAAGGATGTTAAATATCTCTGTTCACTTCCTTTGCACGGTACCCTGTAATCCCTGTTTCCGAGCCTGCAGCAGCAGCTCTCCCATGGGCAGCAGCGCACATGCCCCACGACCCGCCTGAGTGCACAAGCCTAACAAGAACCTGGGCTGCAGCATCCCGACACCACGCAGCCACGCCGACCGTGAATCACTCTTGCGTGCCACTGGAGCCTGGCTCATGCCCCACAGAGCCCGGGAAACTGCAGAGAATCACCTAACGAGGAAAAGAAAAGGCCAAGCCTCGTCAAGCGACTGACGCGTTGGAAGGAACAGCCCTGTCACGGGGGACAGGATGTCAGGCAGGATACGTCCCCCCACCCCACGCTGCTCCCAAGGGCGACTGGTATGAAATTCCTAACACTCCTCTCTCCCATCTGGGAGAGGTGGGACAGGAGGAGATGGTTAAAAGAAACCCTTGTGCATTTCCAGGATTTCCCCCATCTAATCTGTCTTGCTACCAGGGTCAGAAAAACCAACACAAAGCTTGGGTTCAGGTCTTTAGACACAACAGGTCTTAGCCCTCTTGGCCAGAAAGCAGACCGTTAACTGGCATGCTGTTTTATGAGACAGCAGAAGGGAAATAAAATCAATAAATCCAGCCTCTGAAGAGCTATCAATACCATTAGCCACAGTGGAGAAACTACTATTAATTCACTATTGGCACACTGCAGTCTGTGCCTCGAGCTAGAAAAAAAAAAAAACAGAAAAACTAAACTAAACTAATTAGGGGGAGAAAAAAGCATGCTATGAACAATTATCTGAAGCGCAAATCTTCATGGACAGTAAAACCCAGCAGAAGTGTATAAATGCTTTTGTTTTCTGTAACAAAAAAGTTGTGACTTTTTTTACAATAAACATCTAGTATTTTTAAAATAAATTAATACTGTCCACTGATATACCATGAAGATTTAACCAGAACATACCTTCCTATCTTAAAAATGGATAACCTGTGAGAATACCAGGCTTATTTTGGAATAAGAAAAATACTGAAATGCACCAAAGGTCCCCATAGCTTAATTAGCATTACTGCTTTCCATGCAAACAGAGTAAGTGAACATTTAGAGAGTGAACAATTAGTGCCTCTGGGTTAGCGGAGGAAGATGAAAAGCAAGAAAGTAACCAGAACACTCACCTTTAATGAAGTAAGAGTTTCTCCCAAAAGGTCACCCGATGTATTTTGCATATTCTTGTCCTTTCCACTTACCTTTTTTCCCCACTTCCTCCTCCTTCTCTCTCCTCTTTGGGCTCAGTCCCAGATGTTTTAAGGCTCCTCTGCCCTACCCATCTCAGTAGAAAAATGCCACACGGTCACCTGCACCCAACTGGGAAATTCCCACCCTATAAAGCACAAACGCAGTTTTGTGTTATCACTGAAGAGCCAGTGGACAGGGGGTATGAAGGAGTCTGGCCAGAGCGATCTTGTGTTCAATTATATTAAAATAGCTGTAGTTCTTTTACTGCAAGTTAAGGAAAGACAAGTTTTCTCCTACCTGGCTTAGGCCCACCGTTCACAAGCTCAACACAATCCCTTGTCTTTGAGCGAGGGATGCTGTTTTCCGTATCCAGACAGGACAGCAGGCTCTCCGTTAACTTTGGCACGGAGCTTCCATACAGATAGACCTCCCAATACTTACATGCCAGGTTAGCAGGTATTATTTAAGAGCTCAAAAACGCCAATTTGGAACCATGTAACAATTATGCTCATCTTATTAAGCAGATAAAATGCAGCAGGCAAAGGCCCTAGAATGATTTGTCCATTAAGGACCAAGTAGGTCTGTTTTATTCTCACCATAACAGCTAGATTTATAAAGCCATTGTTTAATTGACGTGAATGTTACCAAATCAACTGCTGCCACTAGACAAGGTTTGTTCCCAGGCCTGAATTCCCACAAATACTCTCAGAATAATTCCCCAAGCTCCACTTTCTGGACCGCACGCTCAACCAGGCGCGGGGTAACGCTCTGTGCACACGAACCCTGTGTTCCACGCACCATCTAGTGGCAAAACTGCAAATGTGGTGGGGATTAAACTTCACCCGTGAGACAGAACCCCAGAGAAAGCGTTGCTGAAGTCTGTGGTGGACTCATCACTCCGTTGGGGACTTACAGCTGCTTCGGGACAGCAAATTTTAGAACTACAAACAAGCTGAACACTCTGAGCGCCTGGTATTCACAGAAACACTGAACTAGATCATTTATTTCAAAGCAAAGTGCTGCCGACACCCTGAAGATGAGTTCTGAGGGGTGCAGGGGTTACAGTGAGACGTCCTGCTTGCTTCGGTGCTCTGCACAGCCAAGTGTGCTCAAATGTTTTATGTTTTCTGCTTATGTTATGGCATAAAACGTAAGCCTGCACTGTAATGCATACGCTCTGACACAGAACCCTCCTCCCCAAAAGAACATGATAGTAAAATAAGAAGAGTTAGCTGAAACTCATTCCTAGGGGAGAAAAAAAGAAAAAAAAAGAAAAAAAAAAAAAAAAAAAAAAGAGATGCAAAGTATCTTCACTTTGTTCCCCTTTCATGGTAAATTAATGGAAACTTTGAATCCTTTCCTGCTGCCAGACCCCGACTCTACTTTGGGCTTTCTGGGGTGGGGAGGGAAGAGGAAGGAAGGAGCGGGGTCTACAGGACCCTGACAAAACCTGTGGACCCTACGCGGCACCACTGACCTTACTGCCTGACTTGGGAAGGTCAGAAGATGGCCAGATATGAAGACATGGGGTTGAGACCTGACTAGGCTTGGAGACGGGTTTTCCACAAACTCCGGAGGCATTACTGATCAGGTCTTCACTTTGCTGCTGCTTCAAGCAGCTTCCTGGTCTGCAGACCTAGAAAGTAACAGAAAGCAGAGGGAAGTCTGTCTGGGATGATCACCTTTCTTACACGCTTCCGCTTTGCCCTTACACACTTCGCTCACTGGGGCTGAATGCACAACTCTTCGGGAGAAGCTTTAGGAATTAAGTTAAAATATGAATTAGACTTCAAGAAGGTTTGAAACAGATATTGGATTTATTGGTCAGCTATGAGTAGGAAAATACATTGGTAAAGAAAAAGAAGACCCTGTATATAAATATAATACTAACTAGTTAAAATTTGACCAAGAAGAAAGTTCCACTGAAGAGAACAGTAAAAGCCCTTGTTTACCATCAGACCATATTCAGTTTCCCATTTATCTTATTGAAGAGCTGCCTATAGACAAATGCAACATTCTTAGAGCTTAGTGCAGATAATGTGCTGGTTTTTGTTACATGAATGGTAAACAAGAGTTAGTCCAGTGCATTACACATTATACAGAAGTACTGTGAATAAAGACTAAGATATTCTATTTTAGACACTACTTAAACATACCAAGACACTTAAGTGTTACAAATTTATGCAACCAAAAGAAAAGAATAGCAGTTAACATACTAAAAAATACTGTGTCCGGCTGGATGAAAAAGGCTTGCTACTTAAGCGGTTAACTGAATTTTTTAAAGTTTTACAGTGTAATTAGGGTCTCCCCCCCGCCCCCCCCAATGGTGTTGTAATTATTTTGTCTTTCATACAGGTTCTGTGTGGTTGAAAAAGCAAACCGTAAGCTTAAGTCTGCTCTAAAAAACAAAACTTGAGAGATTTGCTAAAGTTACATCAAAGATGTATACATACAATGTTCTTGTCAAATGCTAACCAAATTTACTTTTTTTAAAAAGCTGCTAAAAGGACAAAATAATTACAACACACACCAACATATGCTCTGTTCCCCACCTACTTGTGTTATGTTAAAAGCAGTAACTTGTGGGATTAGTCTTGTACTCTAATCAATTCTTTGAGTTAAAAGTATATTTCAATTTAAACTTTGACACCCAGAATTCTTGGTAAATGTAAATAAAACTAGACAAGATATGGCTGACTGTACTTTAAGTGGAAAAAAGCCTGGTCTAACCTAAATAAATCCTTTCAACCCCAAGGATGTTCTGTGACTTTTGCTATACGTGCTTTTACAACAAGAACACTGAAGGTACATTATGGCAACACCCAAACCCACCTTGAGTAAAAATATTGCAAATAACCATTTCATGTTAAAAACTATGAAGCAAACATTTTGATATTGTGAAGACACGGTTTATTGCCTTATTCTATGTTATAGCTGGAAATTGAGACTTCCGAGTTAGATTTGTTTGACACAGGACTCTACTTTCTCTGAAAGATTGTTCGACAAAGTTTCTCTCAGCTCTGTTTTGGTGCCACCTGGTCTTTCCACTTCCTTCAGCCCCCGAGTCCTACCTGCAGTCCAGTTAAAACCCAGTGAAGTCAAAGGAGTGTCTTCAATGTACTCGGTGGGTTTTCGATAGGGACCCGATGGACTAGTAGAAAAGCTGGAGAAACTGGTTATTTAAATGGACCCTTAGACTGTAAGGTGACTAAGCAGGAGGAGTTGTGTCTCCAAAAGCACAAGGGGCCATATTTTAACATGCTGTCATAAATTCAAATATTTTTAAGACTAAGCAATAGAGGAGAACACATATTGGATAAAGCTCAAACCTTTAGAATCTAACAAGTGCACTCAAGCTCCAGCATCTATTAAAGCAAATTATCCCCCTCTAAGAAATACAAAATGAGTAAGTGCTTCCCTTCCCCTTCTGTAAAGCTTTCTGGACTCATTACACAATCCAGATAATCAGAAAAGAAAACAGTTTGCTCAGTTTGACAAGCTAAATGGGCTCATCATCACTGGAAATTGTCATGATGTACATTACCAAGACATCATTAAGGAAACATGAGTAAAACACCTTTTATTCACACTTTACAAAAAAACCCAAAAAAACAAACAGAAAAAAATAACACTACGCATTAAGTCTACTACAGCAATACTACCAGCATTTCAATGTACTGATTATGAACTGGACATGTTTGGTGTTTTCACAACTAAAACCAAAACAAAGTAACCCCAAGAAATCAGGTCCCAGACAAGGATTCAAGATCAAAATTTCTCCTATTGAAATTTTAAAATGTACATTTTTTATAAGTGAACTGTTTGCAATTTTTACTTTCAGCTTAAAACAGAATGGTTTGAGCACACTTACGTGCTGACTACTTTTCAATAAAATTTTGAATCATTATTACCAATCCACTCTATTTATATATAAAAATTCAAAATATTTAGAAAGTCTTCTCTTAATGCTCAGTGTCCTTTTGCTTCCCTGCCCGCAGCTGAAACAAAAGCTGTTTAAGACCAAGCTATCTCTTTTTTTTTTTTTTTTACATTGATTATTCAAGTTGTATTAGTTTAAGGAGGTGATAAATTCTCCCTTTTAGGATACAAATACACAAGTTAAATTTGTAAGCTGTTACATACTTGGCTTCATGACACAAATGGCACTGAGGGTACACTATGACTTTAGTCTTGCTTGACACTTTAAAATAAGACTTGGTCACTTTAAAAAAATGATCTGAAGAATTGTCTTTGGGACCTGTATTGAAAATGCATTTATTTTACACTGCTTCAGCAATAGAAAATGTAGGGTTGGTGGTTGGTTGGGTTTTTTTTGTTGTTTTTTTTTTTTTTTTTTTTTTTAATCTTCAAGGAATTATACTTTCTGAAACTGAGGAACACACTTGAAGGAACGAGAATTCACGTGATAGCAATTCTTAGTGGGAAAACCGGCACTGTGCAATGACACTGAAAGAAGCAGTGCATGGGTATTAGAAGCTAGAAACTGTGTACCCATAACCTGAACATGTTCAAAAAGTGTGTTATTCAATGCTTCACAAAGGAAAAAAAGATGCCACAGCTTATACAAAAGTATCTTCATAAAATTTTCACAAGTGTTAACATTATTTAAAAAAATAAAAGAGGATGCACAGGATCTCTCTGCATGCACAGGCAGTGCTAGTTGAGAACAAATTTAAGCAGGCACAGTGGAGATAGGACAAGTACTTAAAACAGAAATGAAGAAGCTGTACGCAAGTATCCCTAAATTTTACTTCAAAAGTTAGAGATGAGAAAAATATCTGAGTGTATACACTTCAGCAATAACTTTCAATTCATACAGGTCTACTTATATTCACTGCTTAGCTTATCTGTTCTGTGAGAACTCTATGCTTTTCTCTTTTTTCTTTAATCAGAAACAGAATGTATTTAGTTATCTCTGTAAGTTATCAAGATTTTACAGGTTTGGATTTTAAAAGCAACGTTCTCAATTAAACATAAAAAGTAGTACAAAAGGGCTAACGAAACCCTAACAGTGCAAATCATTAGCAGAGAAAACCTGTGACAACCTCTTTTACAAGCTGGCCTTTTTAACACATGAAAACAGATAAAAATTTAGCCTTAGTTTACAATACAATCATTTTCCAAATCTGATTTTTCTTTTTTTTTAAAGTACAAAATCTCATAAATCAGGTTTTCTGTTGTTCATATACAATCAATAAAGGCTAAATTCAAATTCTATATTTTACAAACAAGTCTGAAAAAGGAGGGAGTGAAGTATGGAAGAATGTTCTGTGGATGTTCCTACTGGCCTCAAAAAAGTAGTGCTACAGATAACTGTGCAAAGAGAATATACTGTATAACAATTCCCTATTTCAAGGCATGAAAATGTCACGTTGGATAAAGAAACAGGAAGGTTAATTGTAACGTATTAAAGAAAGGTGCAAATGCACCTATCGCTGTCGAACAGTATACAAAGTATATTGGGCTCAGAATTGTGTCTGTTGATAGCACCTGGCTTTTACTATGTCTTTAGCAAATAATTAGATTTAAGATTAAGATTATTAAGAAAAAAAAAAAAAATCCCTGTTGGCCATACCTCACTCCTCTATATTCAGATTTTACAATTGTACAAGTTAGATTGAGGTTGCCCTCTAAAATGTACTTGACTACCTCCTGCCAGGGAGATGGATTCCATTTACAGGAGGCAGGAAAGGCAGCAAAAGCTCCAGTTGTGCAAAAAGTGAGAAGTGGTCAGAAGGGATGAGTGGATGTGGACAACCACTTATATTGTTCTCTATTAACCAATGATGATCCAAAGGTCCAAGAATGCCAAGTATGTTTAGCTGAGGTTTAGAGTAGAAGATGTAGTCAATAATACCCTAAAACAAGGAAAGAAAGAAAATCCATTATTAGTATGCATTCTTGACTCAAGTTATTGTTCCAAACAAAAGGTGAGCTCAGTATGATGAGTAACTGAAATGCCACCGTTCCTTCTCCACAGCACATCGTCAACTTAGGAGACTTCCGCTTCCTCTGTCCCGTGGGCTGCTCCACACAGATCGAGGGGAACAAGAGAGAAAGCCCACCCCGCGTCACTTCTGCTATGCTCTTCCAGGTTGTAATTTCCAACCTCCTAATCACATTTTGCTGATTTTGAAGAGGAAAAGAGCCATCTTTGTTTCCCCTGAGCAACAGAGCACTGAGAATTTTCCAGTAGTAACATGGATTATTTCCTTGAAGTTGACAGCTTAAGTGCCCCTGTTATACTATTTCATTTAGCTTGGAGAATTAAAATACAAAATCTTCCTGTTTACAGGAAAGGTTAGCAGCACTCCAACTTGTGCGAATCTGTTACAAGTTATTAACAAGAAAAAGGAAGATTTGTTTTCTAGGAGACTGAAGTGTTGGGCACTCTAGTGTGCTATGTTTTAAATATAAACTTGGTGAATTTACTGTTAGCTACCCACACAGATGAACTTCTCTGTTAAACAATTTCATACAGCAAATCACATTAAACTTAAAAATGGAAAACTTTTCCAAACTATCAGCCAAGACCTTACCTTGAAGTCAAATGTGTAATTTGTATAAGGCATTAGACCATTCTCATAGGCACTCTTCAACTTGAAACCATGTGTAATTCTTCCATTTGTTGTTCCATTTTTTCCATTACAGCTGAAGTTAGTAAGACTTTCATTGTATCTCAGTTCCTTAAAATCTTTGTGGTTTGTTTCCACTCCACCGGTGCTCAAGTACTCAACAACACCTATTAGGAGAGGCATATACACACACAAGAAGGTATTAACAAGCATTCGGCAAATAAGAGTGTGTAGGTACTTCAAGTTATAAATGCAACTTTACGCTTTATATAAGTAAAACCTTAACACATACGTAACAGAGTCATCAGTAGTTCTTATAAAATATTGCAAGACAATGTATATGTATGTCAAGAGTAAGTGTCACGTAGAACAAAGAGACATGTTTTGATTAGAAAAAATGAAAAGGTTAATCGGGAAGAGACTGGAGGGGGGGATAGAAAAGGTGGAAGTAAAATTCTATAGGTGCTAGGTAGGTCAGCTTCCTCCTCTCCTCTTTTCTGTGCTCAGTTCTTGGCTTTCAACATTCTTTGGCTAAAATGTTGCAAAAAAGCCAATTTTTGTAACAGTACTTCAAATAAAGTTAAGTTTAAAGAGGCTGCAAAGCCAAATCCGCGAGATTTGTGTCTTGGAAAACTATGATCACGTTTCAATTTCAGAATAGCTGTGTTAAGGTTCTGGGAGAGAAAAGTAGCAACTAGTTGTTCTGAAGACACAACCGGACACATGAACTGGCTGTTGCAATACTTGCCTTCCCAGGATCAAAAAGAACCTGATTTATAGCACTGCTGAGCAGTAACTGTCCCCACCAACCCTATCAGAGATGCCAAGCAGAGGCCAGAGGAAAGGGAGACCAGGAATGGAGATTATTACAGTGAACAACCAGCAGCAGGAAGGGAGGGTGGCTCTGGAGTTCAGCACTTCAGCTGAGAAAGCCACGGCAGCAATCACTGAACCGGTTCTTTTTTTGCACTTCATGAAGTTGCAACCAAGTCAAAAAAGTCATATGTTAGTAAAGAGCTCTGAACAATCCCTTTCTGGTGGGAGATGTATTGCATTTCAGAAGTCTTAAAACATTTGAGCTACAGAAAATGATTGTACGGTGGCAACTTTAAAGAGAAGAACCTATCTTCTCACACTTAAAGAAAACCCAGTTATCAGCAATGTACTCATGTTTCCAGTTGTATTTGGAAGATATTTTCTTCCTTTCCATTTCTGTATTGTAGAGATAACAATGAAAATTCTTCTGAAAGACCAGACACAGCTATTCTACTGCATAGGCAATAAGGGCACTCACAAAAGAAACAGTTCTCTATTCCCTCTTCCATTTTCTTAGTACCTTTAGAGCTTATAATATCAAATGACATATTCCCCAAGTTGAACTCTTCTTTTAAAAAGGGATATCTTAAAATTTGTTACACATTTGAAACAGATAAAGATTAAAAAAAAAAAAAAAAAAAAATAAAACTCTTACCAGAGTCTGGTAGAGAATTGAGATCTGCACACAAGACAAGTGGAATGGTTCCAAGTTCTCCCGAAACACCAGGTTTGAGACTACGAGAAGCTTTATCAATGATGTTCTTCACCTCGGACAGGAACATCATAGTCTGAACCAGCTTCACATCAGAATACTCTGGGTCCCAATGCATATGTGCATTAGCTACAAGAACTAGCTGCTTTTCCATCCCAAGATGCGGTTTTCCAGCTAAAATTTAAACCCAGTTAATTACCTTACATGGTCAGCAACATGAAACTGAATTTTAAACAAGGTGTTCGAGGGGAGGAAAACAAAAAAACAAACAACAATATAACTTGAAGCAGGCTAATCCTATTTAAGAGGGTCATACAATTTAATACTATTTAATTTAAGAGGGTCATACTCCTCTTACATCTAAGTGTTTTAGTTGATATAAAGCATTAGGAATAATTGTGTTTCACATTCAAGACCATTAACAGATAACTATCCCGTTATAGGTAACGCTTATGTATCTAAGAATACTGTGAATTAACATAAATAACATATAATCCTAATTACAGGAAATAGTGTCGTTCTAAAAAACAAACAAACAAAACCCACAACAGTTTTCCTCAGGTTGTGATATTAAGCAGGCATTGCTCATATCTTATTAGGTAATGAGCTCTGAATTTTAAATCATCCACATTATAAGTTACTCCTCTTGCTAGAAGAGCTTCTTAAAAGGCTTGTTTGATAGAATCTGAATTAATAAAATCTTATTTGGATAAACATAACACAGGTTGAGTAGGTACCCACTGCGATACTTAGAAAGGCAATTTACTTTTCCTAAATTAAGAATGACATGGCAGAAAAGTAGGTTGTGTAAGCATGACAGAGAAGAAAATAACAAGCTAAAATGATGCAGATACATGACCCAGAAACACACAAATAACACCAACTGATTCTTTGATACCTACACATAACTTCAAGTGAAAAATCAAACTCAAGTCTTTGTATTTTTTTAAGCAAAAAGGTATAAGTGGAAAAAAAAAATCTTCATCAAATAAGCAATATGACTCTTCCCCAAATCGTCTTTGTTAATAAATTTGTCTGAGCATACAATGTGCAAAGTTATAGTCATCGGCAGAACCTAGATTCTCTGGTTTTCTGTAACAAAAGCCAATTTTTTAATTTACAAAATACAACCTATTAAAAAGTTAAACTAAATAGGACTTACATGACATTTCTATCAATTCCTTTCGCAGTTCTAACAATACAGCAACTCCAATGTTATCTTTTGTCATAACTCTGTTCAGCATAGCTTCGGAACCTTCCGAGTTTGCCATAGCTAGTTGATTGAACTCAACAGTGTGTTTTTGAACCAAAGTAAATCTGAGAGAGAAACATCACATATATTTCTTTCAGCAGCCAGGTACAAAAGGAAATGTTATAGATAATTCTCCTTTTAATTAAAGCTCAAACACATTTCTAATGTAAAAATTTCAGCCAATCACATACTTTCGTAAAATCCTAAACTGAAATCAAAGGATGCCATTTTCCTAGCATTTTATATATTTTATAGTATCTTTGTTTCAATTAAAAGATTTTAGAGAGAAACTATAAGAAGAGGAGTGCCTGTTTCTAATTCTGCACCAGTTTCTAGTTCAAAGATGCAGGCTTAATAGAGAGGGACTAAATTTTTCTAAGCTAAAAGGTATCAAACCTGGCATCCACATTTACATGTGGACACAAAGGACTGGAAGCAGGAGGAGGAAGGGAAGTTAATACCCTCATATCCAAACAGTTGTATAAGTACAACATGACACAATCAGTACGTGAAGCAGCTCATGAAGAATGGCTTTTTTTCAGAAGCAAGCAGTGAAATTAAGGGCCTTGTCTTTTGCTTTATCAGAAGGCTTATATATCAAAAGTCAGTGTCATCTGAGGTCTTATTTCAGGAATTTTGGGGTTAATCAATTCCTTTACTCAAAAAAAAAAAAAAAGGTGCAAAAATAAAACATTTGCTTCATTTTTCACTACTAACACCTAATGGCTGGGACACACACACCCAACAACTGCAGTCTGACTTTGGGAACCCCCAACCTGCATTGCTCTTACAGAATGCAATCTCACCTTAAATAAAACTTCAAGGTAAAATTTTCTATTGCTAGTTAAGCACAGAACGAGTCCTCTCGTACAGACCACTCTTTCTAGCGATAGGAACACTCCATAAGAAACACTGAATGGCTACAAAAAGGGCGACTAAAGCCAAAACGCTTGACCTATAGACTGACCTGAGAAATTATGTGAGAGAGAGCAGGACACAATAGAAGGCTTTGCAAAACACGTCACTTACTTTTCTGTTTTGAAAAATATTGCACAACCATCAACATGTTTTCTTTCCTGTTCTGACATTGTCCTAGCTCTAGATTTTGGACTGAAGAATCCATTGTAGCCACGTTCTTTCAATTCTACCAGGAAAAAACTGTAGTACTGTTCCGTTTCAACCTCCTACAAAGTTATAAGACAGCACAGCATGAATGTACTATTAGCAAAATGCAGAAGGCTGATATTATTTAGACTCTTCAGAAGTGTAAATCACTTTCAAATTAGATTTAAGGGGAAAAAAAAGAATTAAGTACATCAGAGAATGCAAATTTGAGAGCAATATCCCTATTTCAAGAAAATATAAATGAATTCCTGTAATCCCTAGAGTTATGATTATCTCAAGCCTTTTATTTGAAAATGTGTCAATTATAGCCCCACATACACACGCAGGGACAAAGACACCCCCACGTACATGCCTTTGATCAGCAGCTGCTGGTTCACATTCCAACTGCGGGGGCTGAAAAGCATTCTTTTGATGTCAAGCAACAAATAATGTTCTAAACACCACTTCTTTTTTCTTTTGTTTTCTGAAGGTTTTGAAAACAGACCGTTTACTGTAAATACATTTAATGTGGAGAAACCAGCACATGGGAATAGAAAAGGAAAAGAAATAATAATATGTCTTTTACCTGAAGACTTATGATGTCAGCATTGCAGCTCAGGATTTCCTGCATAATGGCTTTTTTTCTGTATTCCCAGTTCAATGCCCAAGATGGACAATAGCCATACAGCTGCCGGGTAGCATATTTATCACAGAGTACGTTGTAACACATGACAGAGAACAAGGCTGCAGAACAATAATTTTACTTACACACTGGTATATTTAACCAAAAAAAATATATATACAATTATGTTCTTCACTTTTGTCTTCTGCAAATTTATCAATTCATGCTTCATTTGCTTCAACCAAACACAGAACGTGTATCTATACTAAAAAAATGGTTAGTCCTTCTAAGAAGACAAAATTACAAGTTTGGACTTCTGGCAGCTGTCTTCCAGCATTTAATTAGAAAACAACACCCAAACGCCCTCTCTATATGGTTAATGCAGAAAATAGCAGACAAATGTACTTCAGGCCAAGTGGTGCTCTACTGTGAAAAGCCAAAACCAAAGTAAGGGTATTTGAACACTTACATTTGCTAGCTATACAAAGGTTTGCAAACTGTTTAAATAGATTATTTAAAATCTACCTTACATTATTACCACCACGAACTGCAACAGTCCATAGGCAGGGTAAGGATCCCTTCACACAAGTAAGAAGTGTAGGCAAAATAAACCCCCAAATGTTTACACCTCAAAAAGCTTACAATTCGGGGCAAAGACAAGAAACAACTACTCTCTGTATTAATTCAGAATAGGAACGATAATGAGACAGTTTGGGGCAACTTGACAGATAATCTAGCAGCATGGATTTTTGGTTTTGTTTTGTTGGGATTTTTTGTTTTTAAAAAGCACCAAGGAATTTGCAGTACGCTTGGAAGCTTATTGGGAGCTCCTCTCAAATGTGGACTGCAACTCAGGGAAAAGAAACAGATGACTGTCTCAAGATTTAGCAAATTGAGGCAGCAATCTCAGGCTGATTGGGGCTCAAAGCCCAGCATTTTGAAAACAGATAGGTGACAGTAAAAGACAAGCTTCATTAACATCATGATCTTTGAAGCAACCACCTTAATAAAATTAATAGGGGAAAGTACTGTGCATCAGTCATGAAGGAGAAGACACTGCAATAATTGCAAAATACATTAAGATTTTTGGTGTGCAGGTAAATAAGAAAAGGCTGTATTTTAGACAATTCATGCAGAAAAATATTAGTAAACAATTAAACATGACCTCAATCCCAATTGCAAGAAAAGTGCTGAGTCAAAGAAAAAAAATCTACATTTTTTTTTAAATTATGCTCACGTTCTTCCAATTTTTTTAATTCTTCAACAAATGAATTATAACAGGATTAACTGAACAATTGTTTAACTAATTATGGACAACAGTTTTAATTCCCATGAGGGGGACATTAATTAAAAAGAAATTACTTTACTATAAAAGTAATGGGTAAATCTGAAACAGGTGCTTCAGTTGAGATAGGACTATTTCAGCTGGCTGGTCAGCACTGGAGATGATTGGTTTATTTAAGCTCCCCCCCCTCCCCAGCAGATAGTGAAGATCAACAGCTTTTATAAAAGGAAAAAAAAACAAAACTAAAAAACAACCACCAACAACAAAAACCAAAACACAAACAAAAAACTCCTTGAAGTGTTACAGTACCTGTTGGTCTTGTACGGTCTGGTTCTTGCAACATAATCCAAGATCTTGGAGGTGGTTGTTCTGTTGAAACTATGGGAACATTTGAAAGTGGAGACACAAGTGATAATCACATTTATTTTACACAACAGAAATAAATGTTTTAAGAATGATCACTTACTTCTTTTTGCAGTACCTGCCAAATTATCAAGCAAATAGTTCAGTAGCCTTCGCGTCCCATCTGGTTCCTGATAAAGGTTCAGAATATCCTGTGTAAGTGGATTTCCTGCAAACACATTTTCAGTTTTATTCAATATTGAATATAGAACAACGTTATGAACTTATGTTTAAAGCTGGCATCTCTGAGAAAAGATACTGCATCTACTACGAACTACTCGGAGGTTTCAAATCTTAGGTCTCCAATCCCACCAAGGGTGAGATGCGTGAATGGTGCTAGTGAACTTCAGCCTGTTTGCACCTGCGTCTGTCGTCCGACCGAGCACCCCAGGGGCGGTCGCTGGCTCGAATGGCAGCGCAGAACGGGCACAGCACAACACGCAGCCAGAGCGGAGGTGGCCAAACGCGGGAGCCACCTCTGCTCGCTTTGCTTGACCTGAGTGAAACATGCACCACCAGTTTATTCACCAGTCACACCCGAGTGGAGAGCCTACCATCTGCCAAACGCATAAGCAGACTGTGAAAGCGTTCGTGGACAACGCACATCGCAATTATCCAGTCGTAATGGGGAGAAAAACAGACTTCTGAGACTTAAGAGTATTTAGAGGCATCGCACCACTCAGTGCTCCTGATTTTGTGATACAAATTTCCCCAAGGCCAGCAATTTTATAGTAGAATCCATATAGTTCAGAGAAGGAAAAAACCAAAAAAATTGGAAAAAGATTTAAATCGCTGCTTGCATAAACAGCACGGTACCCTGCAGCAGTACAAAGCATGTTCCCTTTTTGGTTGGAGTTGAATACCTACAGTTAACTGCAGATTACTACTTAGTTAAAGCAGCACTGTATCCAACCCCTACGCAAGCAGCAACAGAAAGTTTCTGCTCACTCTGCAGAAAGGGAAGCAAACCTCTTTACATGGAGCGCTTCGCCAAACTCGGTCTTTTTCTTTTTGTAAATAATCCCTAAATACCAATATTTATAAATGTGGAGTAAGTAGCTACATCTAGGATTGCTACTCAGTAACATTTTATGAACTAGCAGTCTATAGCCATTACATCTCAGAAGCGACATCATAAAACAAGCATGGATACCAAAAAAAAGTAGTAATACCTTTCAGACCCAAAGTCTGTAACTGGAACAGTTTTCCCAGCTCAAAAGGTAAAACTCGTAACAGGTTGTTATTTAAATGTAGTTCCCTGTAGACAGAGCAAGAATCATATAGTGCTGAAAACAGAGCAGCGTTTGTCTTCAGCAGAACAGTACAAGAAGTTTAACCAAAAGAGAAACAATAGACTAGCAAACCACAATATTGAAAAACTCAAAGACTGAACAGCAAAATCCTGCTGTACTCACACACACACAGACAAAATACATGTTATGCTGAAGTACAGAGGAAAGCAGCTGTCTGATGAGTTTGTCTTAAAAAGCCAGAAAATTTGTAAACATTAACAATAATTAAATACTTTAATAACCACAAGTGATGAAGCAATAACAGCTCTGACAAACCAGACCATGAAACAATTCAGCTATGATTAACGGCCAAATAAAGGGAAACTATATCCCAGAAAACAGATAAGCAAGGCATCCAGGACCATGACAGTATGATTAGAGCTATGACATTACCACGTAACAGTAATTTACAATAGTCATTTTCTGTTGTTTGTTTTCATAATTTCAGTGTTAAGACAAAATATCCGCTTTTTAACTTACAAAACCAATAAGCAGACAGGAACAGAATTCATGTCCTGAATTCTGATATCCCAACAAACCGGGCAGAGAAACGGACTCGTTAGGAGCTTTTCACTTTCTTAAATGCATTCCCATCTATGCAGTAAAGACTTATCTCACCGTATTCAATATAAAGTTGCTGCTTCAAAGCATTTACGACTTGTTGCCTAGAGACTTGGAAGTATTGGAGGGCAACAAAAAAGGGAAAAAGAAAAAAAAAAAAAAAAAAAAAAAAAAAGGAAAAAGAAGAGGTCGGGGGAGTGAGGGGGAAGGATACCCAGATACCAAGAGTTACCTTAGCGCTCTCAGATTTCTACAAGCCAGCATTTGAAGCAGAGACACAACTCTTCTAGCCTTGCATTTCAGAAGTAAATTCTGCCTAGACCTTTTCCAACAAGGTTTTCCTGAGAAATTCTCTCCATTTCACTGCAGATTTAGAGACTTAGGTAAAAGTAAAGGGGCTTGTTTTAAGAGACACTCGGGGGTGTGGAATAGTGGAAGAAGATACAGGAGAGAACTCTCTTTTTATTTTGCTGGCTCATCTAGAAATGCCAAGTCATTGCTCAACTGACTGCCAGGCTACAGCACACCCAGCCAACCAAGGGGGAGTTCTGGGGGTTTTTTTCAATATAAAATCCCATAGACAAAAGCATATATTTTAGTGAGAAACTCAGAAGGCCACTGTGTCATTCTAGGGTTTCTAAGTATGAACGAGGTACATGGCAGGTAGAAAAATGGATGGGAGGGTTAAAAATAGAAAAAAAAAAAAAACAAACAAAACAAAACCAAGCACGCACACACCCCAAAAAACTCCATCACACACACCATACATCATCTCCACTAGTTCTCAGCACTTCCATAGACATTTGAGATTTAAATGGCTATTAGTTTTAGGGATGACATTATAAAGCTGCTAGTTTATTCTTGAGGAAGCTACTCTTTCCTCTAAGAGTTTTTCAAAGCACTGCTGAAGTCTAAAATAGTTACCTATGAATTACAAAAAAAAAAAAAAAATTACTAAATTCTTCTAGAGGAAAGACACTGAGCTGGAAGAACGGAGAGATGCGGTGCCTGAGGGCATGATATAGATGGACTTGGCAGTGATGGGATAATGGTTGGACTCAATGATCTTAAGGGCCTTTTCCAACCTCGACAATTCTATGATTCTATGAACAGTAGGTATCATTACACTTTCTCTCTTGAATGAAAGAATTCTTTTCTGTAATGACCCCTGCCTCCTCAGAACCTGCCCCCACAACACAGCAAAGTGGATCATAGCAAACCCCACCAGTTCTTTGAAGTGTATCAATAGAATCTGTTCTACAGCTGAGCTCTTCAAGATAACATGTTACGGTGTTTATTTTTTCTCCTCTTTCCACAAAGATCAGAAATCTTATTGCTCTCTCTGACACCTTTTCCTTCAAGTTCCTGCAGTAAAAAGGGAGATGTGAGGAGCCTTAGGCAAGCTTTGCCATACAGACCAAACCCAGAGCTCCAAATGTGGGAGCTGGAAGACCTGTTATCAATTCTCAAGTGTGAGAGCACAAATGATGTCTGTGGCTCGGGATATCAGCAATGCCCAGTGTTGAATTACCGTTAGTTTGAACAACTTCCCAGAAGCTACGGGAAGTGCCTGCGGTAAGAGCCAGCCTGAAACCCAAAACTCCAGCACAGCCGAGAGCTGCAGAGAGCCATCACGTCGGATGCACTTACAGGTTTTTCTTCACTTTCACCTCACTGAAAAGAACTCATGGATCAGCTGCAATTACTGAGGACAGAGAGAGCACGGTGGATTAATGCACTAGCATTTCACATCTAGTGCTCTGGAGTCAAGTGGTATGTTTACGTCATAAATAGAAAACTAGCACAATCCTAGACTTCAGCTACATGTTTCACATTCACAACATTTAGCCTTCTCTACTCAGCTGAGACTTAGGACTTGGAAAAGCTGAAGCTTCACAGAATCAGCCAGAATAAATTGGGAAAAGTGTTGGGAAGAAGACATAATATATTTTAACATTACTGATGACTATATAGTACTAAGCTAACTCCATGTCATGAGTATTACGTTTAAAATGATATTTTAAAAGGAAAAAGACCGATGAAAATAAAAGGATGCTAATGAAGCACAAAGGTGAATTTGAGAATATTCCAGTAAATTTAGGATTGCTAGCTCACAATACCTGAGGAGCAGATAAAGGAGGGGAGAAACCTGTTACTAATAACTGCTTTTAATTGAAATAGTAATGCAAAGCTTTCTTTAGAAAAGACTAGTTTACAGCTTAAAACAACCATACAACACACTACAAAACAGAGCTGCCAATTATGCTCTAAAAAGCAAGGTCCTTTTGCTCAGCGTCCAAGGTTGAGACTTTAACTGCTTTGGAATTTGAGCTTTTAGTACCAATTTAATCAGCTAGTTTAATCCTCCCCAACAGAGTGGACTTTTCTAAAGTAGAAGAAAATGCAATGACTGATATTCCTATGTGCAAACTTGCTTTGCTTCCAGTTTCATCAGAGCTGTGCTGGTAGTCCCTTTCCCTATTGTCGCCACCTTCTAGTAACATTCTCATCACATTTACTCAGTTTTCTGAATTTGAGAAAGTTGTCCATAAATGTCTTCAAAATTAAAAACAATGAAGGCAATTACTGGTAACTGTCTAACAAACCTAAGATAAGGCTCCCCTCTGGTTCAAGGGCAAAAGAATGTTGCCTGTAAATATTTACTCTTACATAAATCATTTATGTGTTTACATAACAGTGTTTTTACAAAGTGAAATGCTGCAGCCTTAATTATAATCTAAATAGGCATCACTATTCATGATTCACTTCCAAAATGAGGTATCATGCCATGCAAACTCTGTACATCTTGGCACTGTAAAATTGAGGAGGGGAAAAAAAAAAAAAAGTGCGTTTAGAACGTTTTTTTCTCCTCCCCAGTTTGCACAGGAATGCAGTTACATGATAGCAAAGGTGGGAAGGAGATGATATTAGACAAGTTGCAGTTGTTATAAAATAAACAAAGAACTATTGTTAAGAATAATTACTAAAGATGAATAAAGAGGAAAAAAATGTAGTTGGCATGATTATGAATGTTTAATCTGACCTTTTTCCTACCTTAGTCCGAGTTAGAAACAATTTTTTTGATGCATCAGTATCTCTTAGAGAAAAACACCACAAAGACTTGTAAAAGAGACTGGAAAGACATACATAAGAGAGGAAACCTGACTTGGAAGAATATAAAAAGGGTGACTGCCGTCAAACCGAGCACTTCTGAAGCTCATTCCACACTGTCATACAGCAGAACAGGAGATGACAGAATAGCCAGCATTGCTATAGCTGCACAGACCATACATGAAGAGAGGAACGGGGAATTTATTTATGCTTTTCATTTACTAGGATGTAAAACTATGCTGAAATGTAAACTGTTCTTACAAAGACAATAAAAAAGCAATTTTAACTCCTGTTAAAATTTACATACCTGAGTGACACCATGTTTCCGAGCTCTGCTGGTAAACTGCGAATTTTATTAGAGGACAGGTCCAGATATACCAGATTGTGAAGCTTGGCAATGTCTGAAGGAATACGGGATAAGGAATTGTCACTGAGATGCAAAGCTGTCAAATGGGTCAGTGTCCACAATGACGAACTTAAGCTTCTCACTTTCCCTGCAGAAGGTACAAAAGACGACAGAACATTTAGAATACCTAGGTTTAGCAATAATTACACATTTTCTTTTAAAAAAAAAAAAAAAAAAAAAAAAGTGGGGGTGCAGCTTGAGAAGATTTTTTGGGGTTTTTGTTGTTATTATTTTATTTTTTCAATGAAAATTCCATTAATGGCTGATCCTGTAGATTAAAAAAAAAAAAAAAAAAATGCCAATGCATAAGAGAATGTAAGGTGTTGCCAGGAGTGCTTTAAGGTTTAAACATCTGTCTTTCTCAAGTTCCATACAAAATGATGTATTTACTAACTTAGCATTATTAACATAGATGTAATAAACAGGTTTTCTTCAATTACAGTTTATATTTGGGATGAAAGATGCTTATTTGGTGTGCTTCTTATTCCCGTGCAACATCTTTCAAACCAAAAATCTATATTCTATGGCATTAATCCAGCCAAGAACAGATAGAAGCACTATATTTAGGGTGACTAAAATGCTTAGTTGAGAACATGGATTTCCATCTGGCATTCAACTAAAAGCTGCATAAACTATTGCCATATATTTAAAAAAGGGTATGATTTTTGTATAAACTGAAGGGTGGAAACATGGATTTGTGTAACAGAATCAAGATTTTTACATTGCCGCATGCAAGGAATGTGAGATATCATCAGAAGGTCTCAAAACATTTCTTTTCTCCAAGATTTCCTCCCCCACCTGCAGCAGCTCCTTTTTCATTTACAGAAGACATCCCACTGCACCAAAAGCATGAGGAGTACCACGACCAGTTTGCTCAAGGCAAAAGTTACTTAGGACAGCCTTTAAAAACCCCACCATGACTCACCAGCATTAACAACAGTCTGGTTAATATTATACTAACATACACACATTATAATTCCTTCCCTTAAATGATTTTCTTCAAAATAAAAGTCATCATATCTAGTGCCTGGGGAAAGCTACACTGATACACACGTATCTGGGACTCAGTGCCTCAAAAAAAGGTTTAATACAGGCATCATTTCCAGTGAGCTATAAGAAAGTGAGTGGCATAAAAAAGCCTGCAGTGAAAAAGCCCAATGGTTTAAATGAGAGCAGTTAAAGAATTTGTGGCTTTCTGTATTATAGGAGCAAGTATTTTACAAGGAAAAGACAGTGTGAACATTAATCATTGTCACATTTTATTTTGCAAGGCAAATGCAAACAGTTCTTAAACAATTCATGCTACTGTAATGCTCATTAAGAAATCTTTGAAAGGTTTTAAATACAAATCAACAGTTCTTTGCATTTTTAAAATTGAATTAACACCTTCCCCCTCCTCCCCCCCCCCAAATGCAAACAGGTGACTGTGATCAAAGAAACCCTTGTAGCTGAAAGGATTTCCAATCAACATCACTGATCCATCCTCCTCGCTGCCTACACCCCTCTTGGCTGGAATCAGTCTACCGTGAGATTATCAGGCAGGAAAGGAAAGGGCCATCACTTAATGCATTTCCAATCCAGAGGCAGCAGATGTCCAAGTGGATATCCAAGCCTAATGCTGATACATAATGCAGATTCCTGAAGCAGCGTTTAACCAGGTTTCTGCATCTGTAACCTTCAAGTAAAGAATGCTATTCACACGTTAGGGCATGTGTCACTTGAAGCAAGACACGGATTCAACGATCTGGATGGAAAGAGTCCTCCTCGCAATTCAAGAACTCTATTTGTTTTCATCCTCCCATAAATTTCTCATTGCACAGTCATTTAGAAATACCACATGGCAATTTTTGCAGTCTTGTAAAGAACCTCCATATTTAAGCAGAATTTCAGCATAAATTTACAACATCACAAAGTAGTTTTTAAATTCTTAAAATATTTGCTTGAATTTCACCGTAAACACACACAGCAAAATCAGAATTTACCCTACAAATCAAGAGAGACTGGTGTCCGACACCAGTTGAAATTCATGTTTATGAATTCTGAACATTACCTTATTTTCAAGAAAATGTCCAGAAGTCAAACAGTATCTCAAAGCTAGCACAGTTCTTGGAGGATTTTTTTTTTAAAGCTCAAGAACAGAGCAAAGACTTACAACTGCTTTTAAACTGAAAACTTTAGGTAACCAGCATGTATCTGTATATCATCCCCAAATTCACCCCATCTTCTTAAAACACAAAGAGCTCACATTCATATCCTCACTTTCCCAACTTTCCTACATGTTAAGATTCCCCGCCTGCCTCAACTTACCTCTCCTACAGATCCCTATGTTACCCCAACCCAGCTTTTCCCCTCACACACCCAAAGGCTGGCAGCTGCTATGTTGGTGGGCTGGCTCACTTCAGGGTAGGTAACTCCACTCCAGACTTCTTGTCCAAGCCTGTACTACAGAGGCTACTCTTAACTTGCAATGAGTTTGTAATTCAGGACCATTCCTCAGTTTCTTACCACTTATTTCCAACTCTGCCCAGTGCGATTTCTTTCCGTTGGCTGCTTCCTCTGAGGACATAATTGTGTACATCCTCCGTGGATCAGGTGGATCGTACTTTTCCTTGGGCAAAAATTGAGACAAAGAGATAAATAATTAATTAGGATATTATATACTGAGAATTCTTTACAAGGTAATTTCCGTTTCAGTTAAATTTCATATTGGATGTTCGCTCCAAATACTTTCCAGAACTTCAGATAAAGACAACCGGTGCTCATTTACAAACTTCACTGAGCGGGAAGGACTGCTATAAAATAGAAGAACATAGATTCCCGATGCTCCTAGAAGGGGAAATGACAGCTTACTCCCCCCCCCCCAAAAACAAAATCTGTAAACCAGCATAAACATTGTGTTCTGCCACCTTTCATGGATATGTCACTGTGTCCTTCAAGATCAATCCATCCCACTGCAGGCGCTTGGTTCTTCAACAATGAAACTTCAAAAAATGATCACCACCACCAGATTCTTCCTCACACAAACTATAAAGAAAATGTTTGCTAATAACCTGGGCTATCTATCAGTTCCAAGTTTACTGCAATTCTCAACTCTTTGCAGAATTCAGCATCCAACAAAAGAATGAAGTTTTAAAAAAAAGATCCTCAATTATTTAAATCTGCAAAATGATAGCTTTTAATCCAACCCTTCTCCTACTCTTTTCAATCTGAAAATATTGTATCTGGGGTAGAGACGTCTATCACTTTCTTCAGCCTGGTGTTTAACACTCTCTTTCATGTCATGCCTCATAATTTTGCCAAAAACATTTTTAAGTTTTTTTATTTCTTTTCACCATACACAATCATGGACCGTGAGAGAGCAGTGCCAAAAATTCCTCTCCAAAACCCCTCCTTCCAGCTTTCCTGTACATCAATGTACTTACACTATTTCACTGTAAAGAGGAGGAAGAAAAAACCCAAGGCATT